>CABHPP010124830.1:0-23819 GCA_902168425.1 Peromyscus attwateri | reverse complement strand
GTGAGACCTTGTCTCTAATAGTAGTAGTAGTAAAAACTACATGGTGAGACCTTGTCTCTAATAGTAGCAGCAGCAGCAGTAGTAGTTAATAAAAAACAAAAAACAAAACAACAAAAAATGTTGAGTTGCTGACTTAAATTCCTTAGAAAGTTGTTCAAATGAATTTTAGTGTGGGATAAAAACAGAAAATCTAAGAGTTTCTCAGATGCTTTCCCATTTTATGCTATGTATTTTTGCAAAGTAGCACTCTCAGATTGATAGTTATAAGATCAAAATATTGGTCACCTCTGAAAACCCTTGAAGATGTTTTATGAATATATTTTTACATATCCAAGATGTTTATGTGAAAATAAAGAAGCATAGCATATCCATTTCTACTGCAAATTTCCTTTCACCGTCAATGAATGGAAAAGTTATATTATGCCAAATAGTTGCTTTATGCTCCTTTATGATTTATCAGAAAATGTTAGATTTTTGTACCTGTGAGTTTTGGACAGAGGCTTTAGTGTAGGCTGGCCTTGAACTCTTGTGTAGCTGAGAATGACCTTGTACTTGCCTGATCTTGCCTCCACCTTCCAAATGCTGGGATTATAGGTGTCTATACCTATATGTGGTGCAGGGGATTGATACGGGTTTTGTGTGTGCTAAGTAATCACTCTACTAACTGAGCTACTCTTCCACTCCCACTTTAATTTTTTTTTTTTTTTTTGAGACAGTGTATCTGTATTCCAGTCTGGCTTTAAACTCACTGTGTAGCTGAGGGTGACCTGAAATTTCGGGATTATAGACCTGAACTATCATGCCCAATTAAGTATCTGTATTATAGACCTGTATACCTGGAATCACATAAAACTTTCTCAGATTCTGGGCAATGGTGGCCCATGCCTTTAATCCCAGTACTGGAGAGGCAGATACAGGCAGATCTCTGAGTTCGAGGCCAGCCTGGTCTACAGAGCGAGTTCCAGAACAGCCAGTGCTACACAGAGAAATCCTGTCTTGAAAATAACAACAACAACAACAAAAAAATAAAAATAAAAATAAAACCAAGCTGGATGGTCATGGCTCATGTCTTTGATCCCAGCACTCTGCAGGCAGAGGCAGGTGGATCTCTGAGTTCAAGGCTAGCCTGATCTACAGAGGAGTTCCAGGACAGCCAGGGCTGTTACACAGAGAAATCTTGTCTTGAAAAACCAACAAAACAAAACAAGAAATCTCAGGCAAAGGGGGTTGTGAGTGCTAAAATTCTAAGAAGCTCTAATCTAGATTTCTTCAAGGCTAGTGATAACACAGTATAAGTCTAATATAACTGTTTAAACAGTTCTGCCTGTGGCTCTGCCTTCAGAGCTGAGGCAACTACTTATGATAGTTGTATAGTTTTCTAAATGCATCTATGGAACACTGTTCAGGATGTCTGGTGCTGACTAAGTTCTTTTGCTCATAGCAGCTAGGGAGAGTCCTGGCCTCTTTGGTTACTGGAAAATGGACATCAGGAGGAGTACTTACACTATAAATTTAAAGTATGCCTGGTAGCACAGGTTATCTTAACTACTTGTGAGACTGAGGTATGAGGATCTAATATTTAAAGTTCATCTGATCTGCAAAGTAAGTTCAAGACCAGTTTGTATACTTAGTGAGAATCTGTCCCAAAATAAAAAATATCAAAAGGGCTGGGGATTTAGTTCATTGGTACAGTACTTGCCTCATATTTGTGAGCTTCAAACTGTAGTACTACAAAAGCAGATAGAAATTTAATGATTTTGAACCATGCTGTAACAGTGTATAGCCAGTATGCTAATGAAAGATAGTTTCCTTTTCTGTCTATTCCTGCCTCAGTCCTCTGAGTAGGGATTGCGGCCGTGAGCTCTACCTGAAGTTTAGAATCAGTTTGTTAATAGCCAAATTTGAAAGTCTTTTTGTTTTGTTTGTTTGCTTTTGTTTGAGTTTATCCTTTCATCAGTTTATTTGTGTGTTAGGGAGGGTGAGTACACAGCTAAAAGAGCATGTGTGTAGAGGTTAGAGAACTGTTGGCCGGAGTGGGTCCATCTTTCCACTGTAGGATGGGTGAGTTCCCCTGGTTGTGCTTCTGGCTGAGGTTAACAGGGTTGTAGTCTGCCCTCATGGGGTTTTTGTTGTCAACAGGGATTGCTTTTGCTTTCTAGCGTTACATTCCTTGAGTGCTTTTTTTTTTTTTTTTTGGTTTTTCGAGACAGGGTTTCTCTGTGTAGCTTTGGAGCCTTTCCTGGAACTCACTCTGTAGACCAGGCTGGCCTCGAACTCACAGAGATCTGCCTGCCTCTGCCTCCCGAGTGCTGGGATTAAAGGCGTGCCTCACCACTGCCTGGCGTCATTGAGTGCATTTTTATGCTGCTGCTTAGGGACTTTGCCATTTCAAATGACCCCTACACAGTGCTAAAGTGTCTTGTGTTTGTATGTGCCATAGAGAAAATATATTTCACTTAGATGAGTTATAGTGAGTCAGCAATATATATGGGTATTTAACCTGCATGTATGTCTCTGTACCACATGTGTGCCTAGTGCCCAAGGAAGCCAGAAGATGGAGTCAGATGTCCTGAAACTGGAGTTACGGACAGTACACCGCCATGTGGATGCAGGAAATGGAACCCTAGTTCTGGAAAAGCATCCAGTGTCTTAACTACTGAGCTCTTTCTTATAGTTCCCTCTCACCCCTGCCCCACACTCCTTTTTTGAGACAGGGTTTCACTAGATAGCCTGAGCTGGAATCTCTTTGTAGACCAGGCTAGTTTCAGACTCCTAGAGATCTGCCTTCATCTGGCTCCTGATTGCTAGAATTAAAGGCTTGTGCCACTACACCTGACCAGCAGTGCATATTAAATGAATTATCTTTAAGTCAAAACACACTGTAGATGAGGTTATGTATCTCAGGCTTTCAGAAACTGTATTAGAACTGTACTTCCCAAAGGAGTTTGTATTTGCTAGTTCAGTGTTCATGGCGATTTCATAGACTATAGCTACCATGAATTATAAAAAGAAGGCATGCATTCATTCATTCATTTACGTACTTACTTTACATCCCAGCTGCAGTTTCTCCTTCCTCCAAAAAACATTTATGAAGTAACTTAGTCACTATTTTTTTCTGTGTGAGCAGGTATATATGTGCATGTGCCTTTGGAAGCCTCCCAAAGTCTACATCAGGGTATTCTTCAATCACTTTCTACTTTATCACTTAAAACCTATTAATTAATTAATTTATTCGAGACAGGGTTTTTTCTCTGTGTAGCTTTGGAGCCTGTCCTGGAACTTGCTCTGTAGACCAGGCTGGCCTTGAACTCATAGAGTTCCTCCTGCCTCTGCCTCCGGGGTGCTGGGACTAACAGTGTGTGCCACCACCGCCTGGCTTATTTAAAAAATTTTAAAAATATTTTATGTGTGTGAGTGTTGTCTCTGCCTATGTCCCTGCTTAGCACCACATATGTGCAATGCCTTCAGAGGCCAGAAAGTATCAGATTCCCTTGGGACTGAAGTTACTGGTGGTTGTTAGCTACCATGTGGATGATCAGAATAGAAACCAGCTTCTGTGGAAAAGCAATGAATGCTCTTAACCATTAAGCCATTTATCTAGCTCCTTCACTGTATTTTTTGAGACAGTGTCTTATACTGAACCTGGAGCTCAGTGGTTCAGCTAGGCTGCCTGGCCAGAAAGCCCCAGGGATCCTGTATTTCTGTCTCCTTATTGTTGAGGTTACAGGGTGTGCTGCCATGCCCAGCTTTTATGTAGGTGTTAAGGATCTAGCTCAAGGCCTTATGTTTATGTGGCAGGCACTTTACTGACTGATGTGGGGAGCACTATTCTATTCTTTATTAAACTATACTTTATTTTAAAAATACGTAGGGTTAGCTGGGTGGTGGTGGTGGTGGTGGTGGTGTGCTCCTTTAGTTCCAGCACTAGGGAGGCAGAGGTAAGCGAATCTGTGAGTTTGAGGCCAACCTGGTCTACATAGTTAGACTGTCTCAAAAAAAAAAAAGAAAAAAAGAGTTACAATATGTAATCCAGGCTATGTTTGATTTCTCTCTCCTGCTTCTACCTCCCATGTGCTCAGATTCCCTGTTAAATTATCTTAATTTTAGTATGTAGATATTTGTTAGAACTAGGCCAACTCTACCTAGTTATCATTTACATTTTATGACCGTTATATATTGACATAGTTTTAGATTTTTTGGAGAGTTACTTTATGTGAATAAATGTTTTGCCTACATACATGTCTGTGCACCACATGCATACCTGGTGCCTTCTGATAGGAGAAGAAGGTGTTGGACTCCTTTGGAACTAGAGTTCCAGGTGATTATGAGCCACCATGTGGGTGCAGGAACGAAACATGGGTCCTGGAAGTAAAATGAGTATTTTTAATCACTCTCCAGCTCCTTATTATTAATTTTTTAATTATAATTAGTTTTTAGCAAAATGAACATAAATTACATTATTACAGAAAAGTGAGAATTCTTAAGAGGAGGACGAGTTCCAGGGAAGAAACATTTTTTTTTTTTTTTTTTTTTTCCGAGACAGGGTTTTTCTGTGTAGCTTTGCGCCTTTCCTGGAGCTCACTTGGTAGCCTAGGCTGGACTCGAACTCGCAGAGATCCGCCTGCCTTTGCCTCCCGAGTGCTGGGATTAAAGGCGGAAACATTTTGTTTTATTAAGCAGATTCTAGTATGCCTCTTTATAAAAGAAATAACATTTTTCCTAGTAGTGTTAACACATATTGTAAAGGGGAACATTGATATGGTTAATGCGTCTACTTAATTGTGTTTGTGCAGTTTTGCCTCTTGGTTTGAAGGGATTTATATACACATGCTCGTCTTCATTTTCCTCCTCAGTTGTGTATTTTGTGCTCTTATTTTAAAGCCATTACAAAAGAAATAGTAACTAACAGTTTCTGTTTTCTGCCCTAGTGGTTAAGGTGCCACAGAAGACACTCCTAATGGATGCTCTTAAAGAAGAGTCTGAGATAATCTATGACTTCTGCATGTGCAACCCTCCCTTTTTTGCTAACCAATTGGAAGCCCAGGTAAAGCTCCTTTAAAGTCATTGGACACTGAGTAATTTTACCTCATTTGCTAAGATGCAAGCAAAAGGCAGTTTTTCTTTAGAGTGGGTGTAATTCAGAATGCTGTTTGGTTTGAGATATTTATGAACTCAGTACAGATGGACTTCATAGTTTAAAAAGCTAATTTATGTAGTTGAGAAGTCCAGTTATTTGGGCTTCAGGAACAGTTTGATCAAGGTGTTCATAGTATTGTAAAAGCTGAAGTTTTGTTTCTACCTTTCCCTCGACTCTGGCCTGGCTCTCTGCTGTCTTTTCTTAGGCCTTTTTGGTTGTGGTTAGGCAATACTTAGGGGGAAAGGGTAAAGAGAGAGCTCTTTCTTCCCTAAACCTTGAACTTAAAACCATTTTTTAAAATGTAAATTTATTATTTATTTATGTGTATGAGTGTTTTGCCTTTGTGAATGTTTGTGCACCACATGTGTGCCTGTTGCCTTCAGAGGCTAGCCCCTGGGTCATATGGTTGTGAGCCACCATGTGGGTGTTGAGGTTGGAACCCAGGTCCTCTGGAAGAGCATCCAGTGTTCTTAACCACTGAGCCATTTCTCAAGCCTCCATACCTTGAACTTTTAAAATTGAACCAAGATAGGTTCCAGTTTCTGTTGGACTGAGCTTATCAGTTTAGTGACAAAAGTTACTGTTTTTTTGTCATTCGGTAGTAAATAAATGGCTAAATAGTGAAAAAAAATGTATTTGCTTTTAGATATTGAACAAACTTGGCTAAAATGAGCTGATGTGTGGAGGTCTGTAATTCCCAGTACATGGGAGACTGAGGCAGGAGGATTGCAAGTTCCAGACTAGTCTGAACTTGGAGTAAGTTTAAACCTATTTGAAGCAACTTAGTGATACCCTATTTCAAAATTGAAAAAAGAGGGCTAGGAATATTTCTCAGTGGTACAGTGTTTGCCTAGCATGTGATAGGCCCTAGATAAAAACAAAAACAAAAACCTTTGCACTGTACAACCAAAACATAATGCATTTGAAAACTTCAACCAGGCTTTGGTGGTGGTGCATTCTTTTAATCTCAGCTCTCAGGAGGCGGAGGCAGGTGGATCTCTTGAGTTCATGGCCAGCCTGGTCTACAGATTGAGTTCCAGGACAGCCAGAGCTACACAGAGAAACCCTGTCTCAAAAAAACAAAAACAAAACATACAAATTCAGTGCAGGGCCTGGAGAGGTTCAGCAGTTAAGAGTACTTACTGTTCTTTCAGAGGACCTTGGTTCAGTTCTGAGCACCCACATGCAGCTCACAATCTGTCTGTAACTTAAGTTCAGTTCCAGGGACTCTGATGCCTTCTGGACTCCTTGGGGACCAGTAGTACCATACATGCATGCAAACACTCATACACATAAAATTTTTAAATTGTTATTGTTATTTTAGACAGGGTCTCACCATGTAGGCTGGCCTGGGACTCACAGAAGTTTCTTCCTCTCAAGTGTTGGGATTAAAGGTGTGCATCATCAGACTCAGCTCAAAAATAAATAAATCTTCAAATACAATTTTTTTTGACAAAGTGGGGGGCATTTGGGCAGAAATTTATTAGAAACACTAAATTTCTGATTAGAAAATAAAGTTAAGTACACTTAAGATGATTAAAAATTTAGCTTTCATGTAAGTTTATGAAGAAAAGTAACCATACCTTGCAATAAAATTTATTAAAAGTGTTGTTTCTCTACATTCAAAGAATACAGATAGGGGCTTTAGGAAGACTTGATGGCACAGTTCTGAGAGCAGCTGATACTCTTACCTGCTGAGCCACTTTTCCAGCTCCCTAAATACCTTGTTTTACTGTCTTTTTAAATTTGAGGCGGGTGTTGATAAGTTGTCTCTGGCCTGCCAGACAGTTTTCTGCATTGACAGCTGCTCATGTTGCAGCCACAGTTGCAGTTCCTCAGCACTTGTTAACATCTGTAGCTTTGGCATGCCACCCCAGTGGGTGTGGGGTGGAGTTTCCCTGAAGGCTGGCTGAGCTGAGCATCTTTTTATGTGCTTATTGTTCCTTTGCTCATCTTCCATGGAATAATGCCACTTAGATCCCTCCTCACCTACCCCTTTCCAGTGTGGAGGCTATAATTTAGACCCTCACAGCTCTGGCTAAACTCTCTACACTGAGCTGATCAGCAGCCCTGTCCTCTTTGCCCAGTTTTGTTTGTTTTGCAACAAAAATGACTTTTGAACCTGGGGCCCTGCACATACTGGGCAAGCACTGTGTAATTAAGCTGTGTCCCCACCCTCCTTTTTGTCCATTTTAAAATTGGGTTACTTTTCTTCCTATTAAGTTTCCTTTACACATCTTAGAACAAGTCCCTTTAATTACAGTGTTTGCAAACATTTTTTCATACCCTGTGGTTTGTCCTCAATTTTCGATGGTATCCTTTACAGTGAAGCTGATTTTAGTTTTGATATAATACAATTTATCTATTTTGTGTTGTTCTGATGCTTTTTGGTGTTGTATCTAAGAAACCATTGGCTAATCCAAGTTAATGAAAATTTACTTTTATGTTTTCTTCTTGGAAGTTTTATAGTTTTACCTCTTATATTTATGCCATTGATTCATTTGAGTTAATTTTTTCATATGAAGTGAGGAAAGGATGGATTAAATACTTAAATATAAAAAAACCATAAAAGTATTAGAAGAAAACATAAGTAAATATTGATTTAATCTTTGGGTAGATTTCCTGGCCATGGTATCAAGACAAAGCATAAAGGAAAAGCAACAGATTGGGCTATATAAAAGGTAAATGTTTTTATATTTAATCCCCAGGGCCTTGTGCATGCTAGGCAAGTGCTTTATCACCAAACTACAGCCCCAGCTGGCTGTGTGACCTTTTAAATCTTCAGTGTAGCACAATAATAGCTAGATTACGTTCAAAGACCATGGCTTTTGTTGTTGCTCAGGGTGTGAACTCTCGGAATTCTCGAAGACCTCCACCTAGTTCCGTAAATACTGGGGGCATCACAGAAATCATGGCTGAAGGAGGTGAACTAGAATTTGTTAAAAGGATAATCCATGACAGTTTACAACTTAAAAAAAGATTAAGGTAAGTAGAAATATTTGTCTCATGTGATCCTAAAGCAACTATGTCACTTTAAGGAAAAATAATTACTGGGACTGAAAAATAAGTAATGTCCAACAGACTGTACAGATGAAGGGAGGGAAGTCCCAAATGATTGTATTCTTCCCATTAGTGTGGTCCTGGAATGGAACAAAACTGACTCAAATACGGCTTTTGATTAGAAAACAGATGGGTGCAAATCTGCCCCATGAACCAGAATCATTTTGTTGCTTAGTCCTTGAAGCAGTTGAGGTTCTTGGACTCAGTTTCCTAAACAGTGACAGATGTGAGGACATTGAGCTGTCAGGAATTTAATGAAGGAAACAGATTACCAGCCATCTCCAGAGATGGGTCAGGGCTGTTCTGTTTTAAAAGCTAATTATTTTGGACAACACAGCTGTCATCAAGCAGTGTTAGGTACTCAGAGCGGCTTGTCTCATGTCACTCTGGCCCTGCCACGTGTTGTTGATAGGGTAGATGATGTGATAGTGGCACTCGCAGTCCTAGGGTTGAGTTTTGTGAACTAGAGAAAGTGTTTATTTGTATTTATTTTTGTGTGTGGTAAAAACATAAAATTTACTATCCAATATTTTTAGAAGGTTTCTTGAGGGAAGAGGGCATGTTGGGGAGAGTGAACTCAAGGTCTCACATTGGCAGGCACACACCAACACTAAGCTACATTTCATCCTTATATAGAAAATCTTTTTTTTTTTTTTTTTTTTTTTTTAATGTATAGGGTGTTTTGCCTGCACATGTATGTATGTGTAACACGTGAGTGTGTGGGGCCCAAGAAAGGTAGAAGAGGATGTTGGATCCCTTAGAGTAGAGTTACAAATGATGTGAGACTTCATGTGGGTCCTGGGAATCGAACCCTGGTTCTCTAGAACAGCCAGTGCGTTCAAACACTGTACCATCAAGTCTATAGTTGAGTAGTGTTAAGGACATTCACATTGTTGTACAGCTAATCTTCAGACCTCTTAGTATTTTTGGTTTTCATTTTGTTTTGAACCAGGGTCTCGCTACATAGCCCTGGATATCCTGGAACTTACTCTGTAGATCAGGCTGCCCTCAATGAAACTCACAGATCCACCTGCCTCTGCCACCCAAATGCTGTGATCCATGCCACCACCATGCAGGACCAGAACTTGTGGTTTCCCAGAGCTGCACCTGTAGCTGTACCTGTTAAGCAGCAGTTCCCTGTTACTTGTCTCTTGCAGCCCCAGCCACTGTCTTCTGTCGTCTTTAACTGCTCTGAATAGCGCATCATGTGAAGTCATACAGTAGTTGTCCTTTTGTGATTGTCTGATTTCATTTAGCATAATATTTTCATGCTTATCCATGTTGTAATCTGTCCTTTTGAAAAAAGGCAAATATTTTTCTGTTTGGGGTTTTTTGTTGTTGTTGTGTTCTGTTTTTGTTTGTTTGCAGCAAGGTCTTAATATAGATCCTGACTGGTACTTGCTGTGTAGCTCAGGCTGACTTGTGATGTTTCTGTCTCTGCCTCCTAGGAGTATAGGTGTGAACCACCATAACCAATTTTAATATTCCGTTACATGTGTAAACTACATTTTATCTATTCATTCATCTCATGGCAACTTGTGTTGCTTTTCAAAATTGTTTGGTTCTTCAGTGAGGTAGGATGAGCATGGGTGTACAGATACATTTTCAAGATCCTATTTTAAATTCTCCTGGTTGTTTACCCAAAGGTGGAATTACTAGGTAGGGAATAATTTCCCCCCCTTTTGTATTTGTGTCTAAAACTGCTAATTTTAGCCAGGTACAAGGGTATACCTGTGATCTTAGCATTTACATAGGCAGGCAGGAGGGCTGTGGGTCAGGGTCAGACTGGTGTATATGACAGACTTTGTCTTTAAAAATGATGCTTAATTTAGAAAATTCCAAATCCACAAGTATTCTGATTTGGTAGTATGAACTACTTAAGTACTGTGGAAGCAGCTTGAGGAGTGTGTAGAGATGGTTCAGCGGTTCAGAGCACTCAGTTGTGTAGTAACGAGGACCAGAGCTTTTGTCCCAGACCCCACAGAATGACCACACCAGCAACCCCAGCTGTGAGGGATGCAGAGCCACAGAAGGCTCACAGTGCCTTGATGGCTTCTAGCCTAGCAAGAAAGCACCTGCCTCCCAGTTCAGGGAGAGAGCCTGCTTAAAGGAATAGGTGTGATGTGATAGAGGACACCTGGTACCCTCTTCAGGCTTCTTCATATGTACATAGGAACCAACCCTCCCAGACTCTCACAAATACACACATAAATACATTTTGAAAAACCAAACAAAAAAGAGGAAAATAGCTTATTAGTGGTCTGCCTCTCAGAAAACTTAAAACATTACAAAAGCCCAAAACATGACTGAACCCTTTAGCTTATGGTCAATATGTTTTGCTTCTGTTGATTTCTTCAGAGACATATTAGAGTATATTGAAGGAGAAAGAAGCTCAGGCTAAATTGAGCCTTGGGGAAAGTCTGTAAAGAAGTAAATTGTTTGTTTTTGTTTTTCGAAACAGGGTTTCTCTGTTTAACAGTCCTGGAACTCACTTCATAGACCAGGCTGGCCTCAAACTCACAAAGATCTACCTGCCTCTGTCTCCCGAGTGCTGGGATTAAAGGCTTGCGTTACTAATGCCTGGCTAAAGAAGTAAATTTAAAGAAAGTCAATAGAGCACTGAAACTTGAAGAAGAAGTAGGTATATGTATGATCATTGTAGTCTATGACCATTTCGTCATTTGCTGGCTGTTGTTTCTTCTTCCTCCCTCCCTCCCTCCCTCCCTCCCTCCCTCCTTCCCTTTCTTTCTTCCTTCCTTCCTTCCTTCCTTCCTTCCTTCCTTCCTTCCTTCCTTTCTTTTTTTTTTAAATAATTTACTTAACTTTATTTTAGGTACACTGGTGTGAAGGTGTCATCTCTTAGAACTGGAGTTACAGACAGTTGTGAGCTTCCATGTGGGTGCTGGGACCTGAACCCAGGTCCTCTGGAAGAGCAGCCAGTGTTCCTAACCCCTGAGCCATCTCTCCAGCCCCCTCTTTTTTTTTGGAGATTAAGAGTCTCATTTATGTAGCTCTGACCTGGAATTTGTTGTCTAGACCAGGCTGGCCTCAAGCTTACAGAGATCTGACTACCTCTGCCTCCTGAGTGTTGGGAGTAGAGACAATTACCACCATGCCTGGCTGTGTGTTGACTTTTAGGGGGGCTGGGCCAACCCACAAAATGGGAGAAAATGTAGGTTCTCTTAGGCTACAGTTTAGTGGGAATGGGGCTGTTACTTTTAGGAGACTTTCAAATTTTAAATTTATGTCCATAGAGTCTTCATTTGAACTACAAAAACAAGTTTTAGCCAGTGGCTTACCTGGCCACAGGCATGCAGCTTTACAAAGTCTGGCTCCTCTGAATTCTTCTCCTTCTCAGGGATACTGCTGAGGTTTACTGCCTGCCTGCCCTGGGGTTTTTTTCTTTTAAACTAATGAAATTTTCCTTGAGGGTTTTTTGTTTTGTTTTGTTTTGTTTAAGTTTTAAATGAACATTCTAAGGAATAGAAAGCTATTTAGTATATTCCAGATCTGCTTATACCTGGCTCTGTGGCAGCCCCAAAGTTGACTAACAGGTCTGAGCTGGCTGGGAAGAGCCGTTGTGCCTCTTGCTATAGAGAGTGTTCATTTGTCCACATGGGGCTCTGGTTACGGTCATGTTTATACCACTAATGACTCTGCATTCAGACTGCTGTGCAAGGTGTAGATTCTAAGGTGCTATGAAGATTCTAGATTAGAAACAAGTATCTTAGCTAGATGTGGAATACATGCCTTGTAATCCTACCATTTGAGAAGTAGAGGTGAGAGGATCAGGGATTCAAGGCCAGCCCTTGGCTACATGAGACCCTGTCTCTAAACAAAAGAAAGAAAAGAAAAACAAAAATTTCCAAGTATCCCCTACCATTTGCCGCTTTTATCCATGTAAACTATTTTTTCTTGGGTTGGAGAACTGGCTTAGTGGTTAAAGCACTTGTTCCTCTCTTAGAGGACTTAGGATCAGTTCCCAGCACCCACCTGGTGGCTCCTAACTATCTACAACTCCAATTTCAGGGGCCCCAACGGCCTCTTCTGACCTCAAAAGGCATCAGGCATGCACATGATACATACACGTAACCAAAACACCTGTACATGTAAAAGAAATCTTTTTTGTTTGTTTGTTTGTTTGTTTGTTTTTGTTTTTGTTTTTTGTTTCTCGAGACAAGGTTTCTCTGTGTAGTTTTAGAGCCTCTCCTGGAGCTCGCTCTGTAGACCAGGCTGGCCTCGAACTCAGAGATCCACCTGTCTCTGGCTCCTGAGTGCTGGGATTAAAGGCGTGCACCACCACTGCCTGGCAAAAGAAATCTTTTTAAACATTTAAATATTATTTTTTCTTCTTGCTCCTGAATCACACAGAAACTTAGAAGGCCCGAGCCATGCTCAGTAACAGCTTAGTTCATTGCCACTTGATTTGGTTAGCAGTTGAGAGCAACTTAAAGGGTAAAATTGTACGTGAAACTTTCTGACTTAAAAGTTTAATTTCAGACTTCCACTATCTCAGTGATCTGTACTGCAGTTTCGTTTCTAAATAGACCACATTTGCACCATGTAGCCACCCTGTGCTATATAAGATTGCAGGGGGAAAATGTAAAAGTTTATTTTTAGCCATGACAATTTAGAATTTATGTCAGTTTAAATGATGAATTTTTGAGATGAAGCAGAACATTCGGCTGCTCCGGTGACTGGAGGCCTTTGTTCTAGCAGTCTATTTATAGATAGTAAGGTGTTGGGCTCGTAGCCATTTTCACCCCAGGCTTCTGCTTGTAACTTGCTTTTCTGCATTACAACTTAATTTAAAAATTGGCTTAAAGAATTTTCTAACTAACCTTTCCCTACTGAAATGAGACAAAGTTCCTCAAATTTCTTATTGTTTCGTTTTCCATGGTTCAGTCTTTATAATGACAGTTGCAAATTGGTAATCTTTCAAATAATTGATGGCAGAGCTGGGTCCAAATAAACATAAGGCTATGATATCTCGTTTTGTAAGAATGATTGTCCCAGAGGACATATATTAGGACATAGGACCTAGTTTAAGCCCAATTGGGGGCAATTCAATTAAAAATTGTTCCTGCCAAAGTAGAATTCTAATGACTAAGTCCATAAGCAGGGGTGTTAGAAAGATCATCATTTGTCAGTTGTCATAATAATCAACAATGGGAAATTTGAAGAATCAGATATTGGCTGGTCTGTACCTCAGTGATACTGTGTGGTACATGTTTGTACCCTGGATTTAACCCCAAGTATTGAAAAACAGCAAAGAACAGGGTATTTGCATAGTTTCAGAGCGTCTCTGCAGAGTACTGACTTTCCAAGAGGACTGTGGGAAGTGTAAAGTGGAGAGGCCAGAAGGACTGCTCCCACCCCATGAGCTCCTGATCTGAGCATCTGTGTCCTTCACAACAGAAACAGGTACTCAGATCTAACTCATATCCTGACATGAAAGTAAAAGACGGTCCAGGAACAGGAGACATGACAGATGAATGAAATGCACAACCCCACACTGGAGTGTGTATGCAGGGGAAATTCGGGTAGTTGTGAAAGTGAATATGGATTATGCTCCAGTCCACATCATAATGTCATGTGCATGTTACATTTTGTCCAATTTTGATAATTGTTGAATGTTGTTACCAAAAAGAAAGTTCTTTTTAGTTTTTCCAGGCAGGGTTTCTCTGTGTAACAGCCTTGACTGTCCTGGGAACTTGCTCTGTAGACTAGGCTGGCCTTGGACTCACAGAGATCTACCTGCCTCTGCCTCCCGAAGGCTGGGATTAAAGACATGTGCCACCACTGCCTAGCTAAAAGGAAGATTCTTGTTTGTAAAGTGTGCATGCTGAAATATTAGGATTCAGGAATGTTTCATGGCTACTTCCCAAATAGTTTAGAAAACATACAGAACCAAAGACATGGGGGAACTTGCTAATTGGTAAATCTGGGTGAAGGGTATAGGAGAGTCATTTGTATTAATTTTGCAGCTCTTACAGGCCAGAAATTCTTTCAAAATAATTTTTTCTTGAAACTTAGCATCTCAGAGGAATTTCGCAATGCTGTAATGAGTAGAGTACTACTTTCATGATTACAATTCTGTAATGGGTTCAAAGTCTCTTGGGTAACTAGATCTTCCTTTGTTCTTTTTTGTTCTACTTGCACTTTGATTAGTTGTCACAGAGTGTCTCTTGAGATTGCAGCCAGCATTTAGTGGTTAGGCATGTTACATAGGAAGCTAGAAACAAGGTAGGGTGCCTGTAGTTGTCTTTGAGACAGTTTTCATGCATCAGGCCAGCCTTTGAAATCACTGTTTAGTAGAGGATTACTTTTAATTTCTGATCCTTCTACCTCTACCTCCCAAAGGTATGCATGCTTTTGTCCAGGGCTTTGTGCATGCTTGGCAAGAACTCCCCATCCCACCTTTTTTGAGACAGTCTCATATAGTCCAACTGTGGGTTTGAGACTGTCTTGACTCTGATGCTCCCCTTCCTGAGTGCTGGGGTTATAGGTTTGCATCACCGTACCTAGCTTGTACATTTTCTTTAAATGTACTTAAAAACAAAGTACTTGGGTCAGGAAGAGTTTTAGTATGAGTTTGGTTGGTTGGTTGGACAAAGTACTTGGGTCAGGAAGAGTTTTAGTATGAATTTAGTTTGTTGGTTGGTTGGTTGGTTGGTTTCCTTCCTTCTTTCCTTCCTTTCTTGTTTTTCAAGGAGGTTTTCTCTGTGTAGCCTTGGCTGTTCTGGAACTCACTTTCTAGAGGCTGGCCTCAAACATAGATATCCATCCACCTGCCTCTGCCTCCCTAGTGCTGTGATTAAAGGCGAGCACCACCACCACTTCCTGGCTGAATTCGTTTCTTTAATTGATGATGTAATACAAGAACAATTTGAGTTTGTACTTCTGGAGTAAGTATGGTAGTTTGTGTCTTTCAAGGAATTTGTTTGAACTAGTTGTGAGATTGTATAGTAAGAGCTGTTTATGCCAGGCGGTGGTGGTGCATACCTTTAATCCCAGCACTCAGGAAGCAGAACCAGGCGGATCTCTGTGAGTTCGAGGCCAGCCTGGTCTACAGAGCAAGATCCAGGACAGGCACCAGAACTACACAGAGAAACTCTGTCTCGAAAAACCAGAAGGAAAAAAAAAAAAGTTGTTTATAAATATTTTTTCTTGGGGCTAGAGTGCTTGCCTGGCATGCATGAATCTCTGGGTTCAATCTCTAGCCCACAGCACTGAATAGACCCAGCATGGTGGTACATGCTTATAATCCTAACACTGGGAGTGAGGTGGGGGCTGGAGGCAGGGAAATCAGAAGTTCAAGGTCAGCGTAGGCTGCACAGAAAGCTGGAGACTAGCCTGAACGTAGAGAGAGAGAGTTTCAGTCTCTTTCTCTTCCTACCCAATCTCCCTCGCTTTCCCTCCTTTCTGTGTCCCTTATGTTTGTAGGTTCTATGATGTTACCTCTTTCAAGCCTGATAATTTGTCTTTTTTATTGATTTTTTTTAATCTAATCTTAATTATTTCCTTTCTTCTTGAGTTTTTTTTCCCCTTGATTTGCTTTGCAGATCCTACCCGCTTCATCTTCTCAACTCTACCCTCAGTCCTATCAGCTCAGCAGGATTATTGTGCTGTTTGAGGATCCTTTCCCTGTACTGAAGCTGGAAAGACACTTAGTGCACTACATTCTGGCAGCTGTAGGACTCGCTGTCTGCAGTTCCTTTCATTCCTCTTTCTTTCTTTTTTTTTTTTTTTTGTTTTTTGAGACAGGGGTTTTCTGTGTAGCTTGGCGCCTTTCCTGGAACTTGCTTTGGAGACCAGGCTGGCCTCGAACTCACAGAGATCCGCCTGCCTCTGCCTCCCGAGTGCTGGGATTAAAGGCGTGCGCCACCACCGCCCGGCCAGCCAGTGCTCTTTCCTCTTTCTTTCTTTTAGACAGAGTTTCATCACTTTCAACAGTAGAAGGCAGTTCCCATGCTAGCTAATGTGACTGAAGCACAATCCTATATCTGTTTTTATTTTTCAGGCTATTTAGAATAATCAGAAGAAATGATATACATCACTTTTTTTTAAAAAACTAATATTTATTTATTATGTATACAGTGTCCTGCCTGCATGTGTCCCTGCAGGCCAGAAAAGGGCACCAGATCTGTGTGCCACCATGTGGTTGCTGGGAATTGAACCCAGGTCCTTTGGAAGAAGAGTTAGTGCTTTTAATCGCTGAGCCATCTCTCCAGCCCCATATACATTACTTTTACCCTTCAACCAGTTCAGCTCATTTTCTCTCCACTCCTTCAGAGAAGTTCTCTATATAGTCCTGGCTGTCCTGGAACTCAACTCTGTAGACCAGACTGGAGTTGAATTTACACAGATCTTCCTGGCTCTGCCTCCCAAGTGCTGGGATTAAAGGTGTGAGCTACCACTGCCTGGCTGGCATAGAGCAGTTCACAACACAAGTTCAGGCAGGATTCTGTGTTTTCTTAATATAGTGTGAGGGTATTTGTATCCCTTTCTGTTATTTTTTAAAGATTTATTTTGAGTTTTTTCTTGTTTCTATGAATGTATACAATGTTTGTGCAGGGCCTGTGGAGGCCAGAAGAGGGAGTCAGATCCCTTGGAATAGGAGTTTGTGGGTGGTTATGAGCTACCATTTGGGTGCTCAGAAACTGAACCTGGGTCCTCTGCCAGACCAGCAAGTGCTCTAAAACCATCTCTGCAGGTCCTGCCTTTTTGTTGTTGACTACAACCATGTGGCCTTGGTTCTGTGTATGATAGACGAAGCTTGTCTTCTTTGATCTCTGTCCAGATATGTACATTTTAAGCACTGGAAAACCAAGCAGTTTATTTATTTATTTACTTACTTACCTGGTTTTTGTTTTTTGTTTTTTAAATGACTAGGTCTCACTATGCACCCTTGGCTGGCCTGAAACTTATTATGTAGACCAGGCTGTCCTTGAACTCACAGAGAGATCTTCCTACCTCAGCCTCCTGAGTGCTGGGATTAAAGGTGTGCTCCCCACTGCCTGGCAGGTTTTTTTAATTATTTGTGTGTGTGTACACACGGGTGGTGCCATGGTGAGTGTGTGGAAGTCAGAGCAGCTGCTCTCTTTCCACCATGGGCTGTGGTTATTGAACTCAAGCCTTCATTCACTGTGCCATTTGCCAGCCAAGATTATTTTTTTAGGTTGCCTTGGGCTTCTTTTTTCCATTATGTGATTCAGTATTTACCTAATTTGTGCAATTTTTGTTATTGTTACTTGTAACTTAACTCAATATTTTTTGCTGCTGTTCTCATGAATGATGCTTACATCTGCTTTTCATTTGTCTGATGTTTTCCCAAGGTGGTATAGCTGTATGCTGGGGAAGAAGTGCAGCCTGGCTCCACTGAAGGAAGAACTCAGAATCCAAGGGGTAAGTAAGCTTTGTCACTGCCATTCAGGTGTGTGCTTTAGAATGTAGTTTGAGTAGGGCAGCCTTCTTTATACCATAAAGCTAAATGTGTTTTGAACATGTATTTATGTTATGTATATGAATGTTTTGTCTGCAGGTATATGTGTACCCACAAAAGTCAGAAGAGGCCAGATTCTCTTCTGGCGTTATGGATGGTTGTAATCTACCCTGTGGGTTCTGGGAACCAAGCTGGGACTTTTGCAAGAGCAAGAATTGCTCCTAATTGCTGAGCCATCTCTAGCCCAGTATTTCTTGTTAAAGATATTAAAAACTACAGAATAGTTACTTGTTGTTGTTGTTTGTTTGTTTTTTAAGACAGGGTTTCTTTGTGTAGCCCTGGCTATCCTGGAACTAGCTCTGTCACCAGGCTGGCCTGGATCTCACAGAGATCTGCATGCCTCTGCCTCCTGAGTGCTAGGAATAAAGGCATGCAGCACCACCGTCTGGCTGCTTTTTCTTTATTGAAATCTGATAAATGATTTTTACATTTATCTGCTTATGGCCAGACTTTGGTTGGCTCTTGTGTTTAAAGAAGTAAACAAAGGCTGTATGTGGTACATGTCTTTAATCCCTGCACTCATGAAGCAGAAGCAGGTGGTTTCAGTTTGAGGCCACCCTGGTCTCCATAGCAAGTTCCAGGCAAGCCAGGGCTACAGAGTGAGACCCTGTCTCAAAACAACAGTAAACACAGGCTTAGGAGCACTGAGTGCTTGTCTGGCATGCTTAAGGCCCTGTATTCAACCCCACACTGCTAAGGCGGTCCACATCTGTAATTCTAGCTCCCAGGAGGTAGAAGCAAGAGGATTCCAAGTTGAAGGCCAGTTTGGCCCAGGTAGCCAAGTCCTCTGTCAAAGAAATGAAGAAAAAGTACCTAAACCATTTTACAGTGACTCTAGAGAACTGTTTTAGCTGTTTGTTGTTTGTTTGACCTTTGAGACATCTATAAATTCTAATATTTTATGAGAGGTAAAAATTCTGTATAGAGATAATCAGCTGTATATACCTTTCTTTCTTCCTTCCTTCCTTCCTTCCTTCCTTCCTTCCTTCCTTCCTTCCTTTCTTCTTTCTTTCTTTCTTTCTTTCTTTAATAATGTTTGTTAACTAACAAAAAAACAACCATAGGAGTTAGCAGCCAGGAACATTACTAGAAAGACTTTAGTTTGAAGGTGGGCATGGTGACGTGCACTTGATTGCTAGTATTCAGTAGGTTGAGGCAGGAGGATCAGGAGTTCACGGTCACCCTTAGCTACCTGAGACCCTCTCTCAAATCAAGCAAAACTTTTATATGAGATGCTGTGTTTACTGGTTTCAGGTTCCTAAAGTCACCTTCACGGAGTTCTGTCAAGGCAGGACAATGCGATGGGCCTTAGCTTGGAGTTTTTATGATGATGTCACAGTACCGGTAAGTAAAGACTTGATTTGGCTTCTCCAAATGCCCATCACGTGATAATCTTCCACAGATCATAAATGAATTCAATCTGTACTGTCACGTTTTCCATTTGGAGAATTTCCATTTCTCCAAATGTTTATGGCAAAATGGAAATTGTTTGTAAACAAGAGCTAATCCTAGCATCATTTAGAAGTTAGAAGTGTAAGCAGCATAGCCTGTAGGAACACCTGGCCATTGTAACTTCTGGTGGACATTCTTCAGTCTGTTTCTTACCTGCCCACTGCTGCTTTCCTAAGCTGCTAGAAAGCTGTCGTTGTGGTTGCAATCATTTTTCTTTTTCCTGTTCTGAGTTCTCATTGCTGAAGCTTGAACCTAGTGTCTCAAGCATTGCAGGCAAATGTTGAACCCCAGGTTATACTCCTAGCTCTGTGGCTGTCTCATTTTCCAGTGTAACATCTGTGCTGATCTTAGTAAAAAGCTCTGGCTCGTCTTTTATGGTTACCACTAGAAAGTGGGTGTGGGTAGCATGTGCCAGTCCCAGAACTTGGAAAGTGGAGGCAGAAGAATTCTGGATTTGACGCCAGCCTGAAGTAGTACCAAGGAAACTGCCCCCAAAAGAGCTGGAGACGTGGCTTAATGGTTAAGAGTGCTTTCTGCTCTGTTAGAGTGCTGGAGTTCAGATCCTAACCCTCCACATCTGCCAGCTCATAACACCTGAAACTCCAGCTCCAAGGGCTCCAATACACTCCTCTGCCCCTCATGGGTACCTACGTGAGTGTGTATATGTGCAGGGACACACACACACACACACACACACACACACCTTAAGAAAAATAAAAAGATTTGTTTCTAGATTTCTCTTGGTTCTCTGTACTATTGTATCTGCAAAGAAAAGGTTTCTGAGGCTAGAAATGGTGGCACACAGCCATAATCCCAGCACTCAGGAGGCTAAGGCAGAACATTGAGAGTTCTGGGCTACATAGTGAGGTGTTGTCTCTCTCTCTCTCACACACACACACACACACACACAAATAAAAAACAAGCAGACTGAATGGTTTTCTGGGCCTCCCAGGAGGTAGTGATAGAATAGCACGTGTCTGTTCTTAAATCTCCCTGCAAGAGTGGTCTGCTGCTTGCCTGGAGCCACACATTCTAACCTGTGCTCAGCTGCTCAGCTCTTTCTTCGCATGGTGTGTGTGGAGGATAGTACTGACTGTTGCAGGTCTCTATCCCAGTCCATATTGTTAGCGAAATCCACGAGAGTTTGTTTAAGGGGAATCTGGGATTTATTAAGATAAGAAATGGGGAAATATACTCATGAATACAGGATATGGTAAATTCAGTTGCAGAATCCTTGGAAAGTTGGAGACCAATTACGCTGCTTCACACCACTTGACCAGGTCTTCACCACCCAAGAGAGCATGCGATCCCCCTTTCTCTTTCCTTTTGAGAGGTCACGTAGGCAGACAAGAAGCACTGCCTCTATTGGGCCAAGGTAGTCCAAGGTCATTGGCGGAGGCAATACCCACTACACCATATAGCAGGCTTGTTCTGGGGCCACCTCCTCCAAGGACTTGGCCATTTTTGGTCTCCAGAGCTATCCTAGATGTTGCTGTCTTTGAGTCTTTCTCTGTTGCTATAGACAGAGCGGTAGATAGATGTATGTGGGAGCACCAAGGAATGGTTTGCAGATGCTGCCTTGTTTTTGAAAACACGAGGGTCAGATTTGAAGCTGAGCCAATTCTTTCTCCACAGCTAGATGTGCTGCAGGATTGAAATTGCCTCTATAGAGTGTACTTTCCATGAAAGTCTAGACTTGCTTCTGGACTGTACAGTAGGGTGCCCAGAGGTTAGTGTTTAATTTGATTACTAGTTAAAAAGATGCCTCTGCTTTCCATAGCTTCCTCCTCCTCAAATATTTTATTGTTTTCTAGACTACTAGGACCTACACAGCAGATGGTTAAAATCATTAGCAATGCCCTTAGCTATGTCTGTGCAGACTCAAACAGCTGTGGGAAATTGGAGCAGCACCTGCTTCCAAGAGTATCTGCTTAACCTGCTGCCCACATTGTTTGACACAGCTGGGGGAAGCTGATAATGGACTTTGACATTCCCACAATAACCCAGAGACGGTCTTGTTCGCCCTCTTGGATGAGGGAGTCATCACAGATACTAGTGTTAAAGGGCAGTGTCTTTGTACAAAATCAGTTTATTTTTATTTATGTTTTTTCAAAATCAGCTTACTTAGAAAAGGAATCTATGAGCCTCCCTCTCTCCTTTTTAGGGTATCTTGTAGCCCTGCATAGTTTCCATCCGTCAAGGAATGCCTCTTGCTAGGGGCCTGAGATTCCTCCCATGCTACTGAGTATTTCTCCCTCTCCACCACTGCAGTCATCCCTACGCTGCTAATAATGCATTCCCCAGTGTTCCATTAGCTGCACTTCAACTGCTGGTGTGTGGGGGGGGGGGGGGGGGGTGACAGCTTCTGATTTGTAGTAACCCAGCAACAGTTTCTTAGCATTGGCACCCTTGATGAACGACTGCTTTCCCTGTGGGTAGGTCCAGGTTACTCTTGGGAGAGTTTGGGTTGACCTTCCTCATGGTTCTCCTTCCTTCTTCTTAGACTCCCCCAGTCACCACTTTTCTGGAAAACTCATGACGTTCCTCTCTTGCTCCTGATGGGGTCGGGCAGGATTAGAATGCTGTTTCAGTCAAGAGAGGAAGACAGAATAGAACTGGTTAAGCCAAGAATATTGACCTACTTCCTCACTCCCACCCTGCCATTTATCGTGATGTGCAAGTTCCTATGGCAACTTGTCTTCACTTATCTCAGGCCTACTGACTTGTTTCTGTTGGTGCTGAATGCTGGAAATTCTAATTCAATTAATTCTAGTGCTTACACTGAATCCACTGCTGTTGTCTAGACTAATTTTAGCAACGAAAAGACAACCTACTTAATGTTGGTAGAATTTTTGTACCATCGTTTCTGACTGATGAGGGCATGGGGAAGCAGTAGGTTCCACAGGATGCTGGCAAGTCACTTTTAGAACCCCTTTCCCAGTTCTCTAAGTCGGCAAGGTGCTGCTTCAGGTCTGATTTGCTTTCAGGAAGTTGATGTTGATTGAAGGGAAAGGGTAGAGGGTGACACATAGCTCTAGTAAATCGTGTACTCTTGATGTGAGTGCTGCTCAGGAACCCTGGTTCATAAAGTATGCACAGGGCTGGAGAGATGGCTCAGTGGTTACACTTGCTTCTTGCTCTCTCAGACCCAGGTTCGGTTCCCAGTACCCATGTGGCAGTTCACAAACCACAAGTCCAATTCCAGGGAATCCCATACCTTCTTTCAGTCTCCATGTACCAGTGCACTAAATATAAATTTAAAGAAGAAATAGTTTGGGAAGTAGATGGATGGTTTATTGCTTATCATATGTGAAAGTTGAGTTTTTTGTTTGTTTGGTTTTTAGTTATTTATTTAGGGGTAGGGTCTCACTATTCTGGTGCTGACTGGCCTGGAACTTGTTATGTAGATCAGGTATGGTGTTCTTCCTGCCTCTTCTTGGTTCTGAGATTACAGGTATGTGCCACCACACCAAACTTTAAAATGGTTTGTGAATCAGAACTCTACCAAGGTGTAAATTAGCCTGTAAAACAGATGTAGTGATTAGGGACTGAGCTTTGAGCAGAATCAAAGTATGAGCCTTGCTGTGGTAATAACAAAGAAATCAGAAACAATGTATATAAAAATTGTACATTCATAAATGCTGAGATGAATGATAGGGATGAGAGCATTTCAGAAAAAAAAAACAGTTGGGGCTAATCTGGACTCTAGGGACCAAGATTTACCTGTTGTTTCCTTGGCTGTTTATCCTAAAGAAGGATTTGTTGAATGTTTAAAGGAATAGCTTAGGCCTTAAGCTGAGGCACAGCCCTGTGAATAGGACATCAATAGGGTTTGGAAGCTTTGATGTACTGCATATAGTTGTCGTTCTTATTTGAATACACATACTGTTTCTTTTTCACTAAACCAGGGAACAGTTGTGTGAACAGCAATTCCAGCCTCTGGAGGCTGCAGAAAGTCAGGCCCCCGTCTGATTGTCTAGCCCGGACTTTAAACACTTGGATATTCGTTCTGCTTACCAAGTCTCTTGTCTTTTCTTGAGCCTGGCTTCCATAACCTCTTTGTGCAGTCTTTATTGAAGACTCTTGTTTTTTGTTTTTTTTTTTTTTTTTAAATATGGAATACTTCATGAATTTGCGTGTCATCCTTGCACAGGGGCCATGCTAACCTTCTCTGTATCGTTCCAATTTTAGTATATGTGCTGCCGAAGTGAGCACTTGTTTTGAATCATCCCAACAGCTTCTCCTCTGGGAAAAATTAGAGTTCCCCTAAGTCTACTATTCTGGTCAGAGTTCCTGTCTGTGGTCTGGGCATGTAGCTCAGTGATAGAATGCTTTCCTAGCATGCACATAGTCTTAGGTTCCATCCTTCACATCACAAATAACAACAGCAATACTTTCTATAGATATAAAATCCAGAATATAGATACAAACTTTCTAGAGTAGATATAGAAGAGTTTCTGTTTGCTGTATTGAAAGTTACATATTGGGCTGGAGATATGGCTCAGTGGTTAAGGGTACTGGCTGCTCTGCTCTTCCAAAGGTCCTGAGTTCAGTTCCTAGCAACCACATGGTGGTTCACAGCCATCTATAATGAGATCTGGTGCCCTCTTCTGGCCAGCAGGCATACATGCAGACAGAACACTGTATACATAATAAATAAATCTT
>CABHPP010124828.1:31393-42669 GCA_902168425.1 Peromyscus attwateri | reverse complement strand
CATGCCTTCTGCTTTCTTCCAATAGTCCTTCACCTCACACACTTTTACAATCAATTTTCTTAATCTAGGATAAAAGAGATGATTGAAAGTGGGGATAAGCTCTTAAGTATGGGGTTCCACATCCCAAATCTTAACCTGTGAAATAAACTTTTAGGACCTGATCACCATTTTGCACAGTCTGGTGCTGGGCCTAGGAAACCTCTGAAGAAGTACTGAGGTGGGAGCAGGAAGGGATGGAAATCGCTCACAGTAATCCAAGGGCTTTATTAGACTGTAATTAGGAGTGATGGGAAGAAGCCAAGTGAAGGAAAATTTAAGCTGAATTGCAGGAAAAAAACGAGTCTCTCACAATGAAGAGTATTCAACTGTGGAGGAGGATGACAGAGACAGAGCAGGGGCAGTCACTCATAATTTCTTTATTGGTAATTTGGTCTCTATATTTCGGATGAAACACGTATCTGGGAAGCACGCCAAGCTATGCAAGGAATGCCCTTTAACCGGAATTCAGGGTGATAGCACTAATGGCTCAGAGAGCAAAATGAGATCATCTCGAGAAACAGCTGAGAATGAGAAGTCAAAAGAACAAGATGTTCTTGTAGGTTTGTGTCCAGGTGCCACGGACATCATTTCCATTATTCCGAGCTGAGAGCCCAAGCCATTGGAGCAGAAACCAGCCATCTTTCTCACCAAAAGCTCTACTGGGCATTTCTCATCGCTTCACACCCTAAAGAATTCTGAGTTCTCAGAGAATCAAGAGTCTATGCAATGAGAATTTAGGATGCCACTCTATTCCATGCAATACATTCATTTACAAGGAAAAAAGAGCAGAGATGGAAATGAATTAAAACATAAACAGAGTTCTTTGCATCGCTATGGTAGTTAAGATTATTTAGGAAAACAAACCTTTGTTGCTTCTGAGCTAGTATTTTAAATAGCAGCTTCGTTTTCTCTAGTCTCTCGAACCCAGGTGGATCTGTGCGGGCTGCTATTTTTATGTCCTCTAACTTTAGTCTTTCCAAGGACTTTACAATCTGTTCCCAACTTATCACTGCAGGCATTTGTGAACTAATCATCTTCTATTTTGCTTTTATGATATGCTTAGGTTTTTTTTCCTCAACAAACATATGTGTGCAACATGCAACAAAGTACCTGTGTATCCAACACACATAGCTACACACATATAATAAAAAAAGGTATGATGCCTTTTGGTTTCATTTCTTTTTTAGCAGCCCAAGAATCTAGTGCTTCTGGCAACATAATTTTTTTTTAGAAGGAGCTATTTTTATTTTTAAACTCCATCTCCTTATTGTTCTTCAAGCTCATTTCACCACCTCTGCTAAAATAACACATGCACGTTTCTGTTCCTTTGTTTTATTTTCCTCCCTAGAACCTTTTTTCTCTCATGCCACTGCCCCACAAATCCAGCTACCCTATAAAGGCTTCAGCCTGGTATTACACACCAAAATTCTCCTTTCCAGAAAGAAACCTCACCTTTCTTGGGCTCCAAAGCCCCTTGAGTAACCCAAGGCTCCTCTGTGCATCTGCCTTCTGCAGAGGTCTTTGCATTCATGCTTTGCTCCCTCATTTAGAGGTACTTTATTAAACTGCAGATTATATGTCACATAGCTTCACATTCCCTAAAGCACCAGAAGGGTCCATCCTAGCCATTGGGCAATCTTTTTAGAGGGGGATTTAACAACCAAAAGATAGATCTTCCCACTGTATCACTCACCCACTTATCTTCTGCTTAATCTTTCCTTCAGGATCCCTACATTCCTTTAAACCTTAGTAGGGCTAATTGTCAGCTCTTCACTGTCATCAACAAGCTCTCCTGGTCTTCCTGAGATGGTTTCCCTTGCTCTACTAGGGCAGCTGATACTTCCACCTCTCTTAAAGACTTCCAGGGCCATCTAAAACCTGTCTTCTCAAAAGTCCTGTCGACACTAAGCTTCATGCTGCAGAACTTACATATTTTGTTTTTTTAAGATTAACAATGCTGTTACTCTAACTAAGCTGCAAATTAATTGAGAGAGACAATGAATGTGATGAAATGATCGATTGTACCCTGGGCCAGAATCTGACAAAGTCTCCTTAGCTTTGTGAAGTTGGGCAAGTATATAGCTCCTCCAAGATTCATTTCCCTTATCTGTAAGATGGAGACAATGGAAGAAAACTTGTCGCAGAAGTAAGTGAAGATTAAAGGGTTCACCACAGGCCTGGGAGAGCTGGCTCCACCCCTCACCTGAGAGGAGTGGTTCTAGCAGCCTGGACTGATCAACTCAGCTGCCACCCAGACACACATCCAGGGACTGGAGAAGGCACATTCCAACATCTACCCCATCTATGACCTGCTGGAGACTGTGAAGGGACTGATCCTGTGGAACCATAGCCACAGAATCTCCATGACTGGGGCAACAGCAGGATGATATCAGACAGGAAGGTTGGTGTGGGTCAGGTATGGATGGTGTGTACCAAAGCTAGAGACTTGAACCTGACCAACAACTCATTATACAATGAACGTTTGCAAGTAATGCTTCTTGGACAAAAGGATATATGCATGATACACAGCAGCTCTCAAGGCCACTAAGATGAATGAAGAGGCAATGGAGAGGCAAGAAAGATGGAGGAGAGAAGTGTCTTTTCTTTTCTTTTTCTTTTACTATTGTTTATTTTTATTCTTTTTTGGCTTTCCTTTGGGGGGCACTGCAAGAGGGAAGAGTGAATATGGAGGGACTGGAAGATGAGTGGGATTGGGGTGCATCATGTGAAATTTCCAAAGAATCAATAAAAAAAAGATTAAATGGTTTGATACATGGAAGGCACAATAGGTCAGTGAAAGGAGCATGGAAGCACTGCATATTTGTGTTGATGATTGTCGTTGTTTTCAAATCTTCATATATCTTGAATTGTTACCTTTTCTCTATCTTCTTTTATGAGAGCATGGTAGAATCTTACAATTTTCTAATATGTAACAAATGCATTCTATGAAAATTATTTATTAAAAATGTTCATTAAGTACCTACAAGTTTCAAAGATAGTTATAAGGAAGAAATGCTCCTTCATTACATTAAGGAACTTACATCTTATTGGTGAAAGGTAAATGTTAAATAAATACAATAATATATACTATATAGTGTATTAATATAATTATATGTTATATAGTATACAAAGTCATATAGACTACTGCAGTACTGTATTGATTAGCCAATGTATGCACAGCATATGAGAACATAAAACATAAAATGGTACAAACACTCATATGTTATATGGAGAAGAATACAAAAGTAAGAAATAAAGTCAAGGGATCTATTTTGCAAAGGGTGGTTAGGACAGGTCTGTGTGATAAGAAATTCCAAGTTGCCGGGTGGTGGTTGTGCACGCCTTTAATCCCAGCATTTGGGAGGCAGAGGCAGGCGGATCTCTGTGAGTTCAAGGCCAGTCTGGTCTACAGAGTGAGTTCCAGGAAAGTCGCAAAGCTACACAGATAAACCTTGTCCTCGAAAAACCAAAAAAAAAAAAAAAAAAAAAAAAAAGAAAAAGAAAGAAAGGAAGGAAGGAAGGAAGGAAGGAAGGAAGGAAGGAAGGAAGGAAGAAAGAAAGAAACTCCAAGGAGCTTGCTTTGACTTTTTCTTATAGACTGTTGACTTCACTCACAGGCAGTTTCTTTCATGCAACACATCATCTCTTTTTGTTAATTTGACATAGAATTATATACAAAGAAGGGTCTGTGTGGATGCCTGAGGGGAGGAAGGGTATTCCAAGAAGAAATAACCAGAAGTGCTAACATCTCTGAAATTGCAGTGATTTTCTGTAAGACGCCAGTGTAAACCAAGCAGATGAGATCCAGCCGAAGGGAGTGGCATGAAGGAAAGTTAGTGTCAAGTGGCAGGGTAGACTAGTGCATCACAGTACAGATTATGGAGCAAGCCATGCCAGCATTGGTGGCTTGATTGACAGTCACTTTTACCATTATACAAGTCTACATTAACAGGGGAACAAAAGCCCTGCACCTGATGTTCTGTTCTACATCTTATATTTGGTGGCCTGATGGTCTCTGTGGTCCTCATCTTAAGTCTTTCATCTCTGAGTGGATTCTCATGTCCTAGTAGACAACATGGGGCTTCTCATGTCTACCACACTGCTGACCAGTGGGTTTCTCAAGCCAAATGAACATGTCTAATTTGCAGCATTGGCTGAGGCTTGTTAAGTCAGTCCTCCTAACTCAGCTGATTTTAAGTTACCAAGGTTTTAGCAGACAAGGTGCAACATTCCTGAATACTTAGCTGCCTGGGATTATGAAAGTATGTCAGCCTCATGCTGCCTGGGTCCTCACACTGAGCCAGAGATATTCCTCATGCAGATAGATTCTGTTACTGAGAAGAATTTCCTTGCAAGATTTTCTTCTAATGTTTTATCTGTTCATTCTTGGCTGTTGGTTTCACCTGTTGATAATTACTTTCATATAGAAATTACCTATTTTATTAATGAACATGCCTTTCTGTTTCCTACATGTTCCCAATGAAAAATCAGGTGATATTTAAATGTTTGAAAGGTCTCTGATTTGTGTTGTTCAAACCAGAGCAATTCTCGAGTAAACATTGTGTGATTCTTAGGCATAAAATTAACTTTATGCTGTTAGAAAAGAAAAATATATACCCATATTTCTGCTTGTGGTAAATCTGTATTTGGGGAATGTTATGCTGCTTGAGATACATCTAATTTCCTGAGGATGTGTGTTCTACTGCAGGGAATCTCTCATGTGTTACTGGTGTCTTCGAAGTTTTAACAAATCATGTTGCATTCATATCATTCTAGTGAGACACACACCCACATAAGTGAAAACATAAACATCACAGATATTCTCACATACATAGTACACATAGACACACACACAAAGATACAGGGCATGCATACACACAAACTTATGCAACACATAAAAACATGCACAGCATACACAAACACACACACACTAACATACACTGTGTACACACACAAACATACACAACATATAAAAACTTGAACAGCACACACAGAAAACACAAACATACATAGCACATACAAGCATGAACACACACACACACACACACACACACAAATATAAACAACACACAAAAAACAAACACATATACAGAACACACCCACACACATCATATTTTCTTTCACCTGCAGAGGTGGGGGAGTCATAGTTTTGTTTAGTACTCTAACATATATTTCTGTCCATATGTCTTTAAAATTTGCTGACCAACAAAAGTCTTTATTACCCATGTTTTATGTTACACATGCAGTTAAAAATATTCATTCTACATTTCCGCAGTATAGCCAGAGGCCTTCTTAGACCTACAAATTCATTAAGTACATTTTCTATGTTCCAAGTCCCAGTGAAAATAATTTTGTTAAAATTTTGGTACTTTGTATTATTAAGCTTTATTCTTAAACTCTATCCACATCCAAGGTCCAAGCCAACACAACATACTTTAATGTCTATTGTGAGAGTATCCCACTCCTGGAATTAACATTTTATTAATCAGTTATCTATTTCTATGATCAATATCCACAAACATTGGTTTACAGTAACAGCAGTTTTCTTACTGCTGAGTTTGTGTTCTATATCAGCAAATAGTTATTATATCTGGTACACTGGGGAACCCATGATGGCTATAGTAACTTGACAATTTAGACATCTTTTCTCAGGCTAGATGACCTTAGATGACCTGGAAGTTGTCTGTGGACCTCTCTGAAGATTCCTCTTCACATGATGTCAACAGCTCTTCAAGAAGAGAAGTGTATGAAAACGTGTCTTCATAAAATAATTAAATTTGTAACTTGAAAACCCATTAGACATTCTCACTTTGCATCATGGTTGTTGTTGTATTATGGGTAAAAATCTTTCTGTCCACCCTTAGCTTCTCTATATAAAGATATCTTTTAAAAACTTAAGTAATGCCAAAAATCAGCTTAAAAGATGTATAATTTTTGTTGTTGTTGTGAAATAGACCATTCCAAATATAGTGATTCAAGTATCAACCATTTTATTTGCGTGTTAAGATTTTTTTGTTGTTGTTGAACTCAGATGGATGGTTTTTCTTCTGGTCTCACCTGCTCTCACACAGCTATGCTGTATCCATCTGTCAACTAGTGAGCACTGGGGGGTCTCAGATGGCCTCTCACATCTGGTTTGCCAGTTTACTTGCCATATAGGTTGCATATCTTCAAAACATTTTCCTGGGGTCCTTAACATGATGCTGAATGCATTGTAAGAATGTAAAGCTTCATTTCCTGTTTCAAACCTTATTTGTGTCATATTTACAATGTTATACTGTCAAAACAAAGTTACTTGCTAAATACATGTATTAATATGGAATGGAAGTATAAAAGGATGGGAATTTAAGGGACTTATAACAGTGGATCAGGTCTTTCTCACATGAAAAAGCAAACTCACTCTGTGTTACAAAAAGTTTGATTTCATCCTGAAACATGCCTGGAAACCCATAGTATTCTGATCTTTGTTGGGTACAGATATTTGTGGGAGTTTTTGATGTATTATGTCTGGCATATCTTTAAACAAGAGAACTACAAATCCAACAGAGGGAGAGCTTGTGTGTGTATGTAAAATGGATGCAGCGTAGAATATGCAGTGCTGGGGAGACTCAAGAGAAAGAGGAAAGGGAGGGGTGGGGCATCAGGGATAGTTAAGAAGTCTATGTTGACCTTCAGGGATTTTATCATGGAGGGTTGGTTGTATGTTATGGAGTGAATGGCTGAATGAACCCAAAATTTATAGACAAAAGAATTTGCCATAACCTAGAGAAAGTGGGTCTCGTTATTGACTCATGTTAGTAATGAACTGAAACTCTTTGCCCTAGATACCTTGGAGGAGGCTTTCCCGAAGTGCACTGACCACATGCACTTGATTTTCTGAAGGATCAATATATGACAGTGACTATCCTGAGAAAATGTGTGCTGCTATGACTTTGGTCATAGTGGGGTAAAGACAGAAGCTGGGTAGACCATTTTCAAAGCTGAGGAGAGGGTAGTGGTGAGTTCTGTATGTAAAGCAATTCTGACTTAACAATGTAATGGGAAAGGTGACTCCTGAGATTGTTCAGCTTTCCAGAGGAGACTGGATTACATCTGAGACTATTTAAAGGATCCAGAGAAATTTTCAGAATGAGAGTGGCTGCATATGCATAGGGGTGGGCCAATAACCCCATTCTCTTTAATTCTATGGTGGTAAATAGCAGCTAGAACTGTGTATTTATTTTCTGCCCACCACTGAACCCCTTGATATCACCCTCTGCTTTAGTTTCTATGGGATTCAATGATAGAGATAAGAATTGTGAGCTTACCAGATTGTGAAGTTGGAGAACTTTGGGGGGAAAGTCGCATGAAGGGCACATTTTTTTTACTCCAGTAACTGACAATTATCTTCAAAGAGGTTTCAAAAACTGCCTCATAAATGTAACATCCCAATCACATCCTGATTATTTAATGGGGAGATATGAAAATTCAGTTGACAGAGCTGACACTTCCAGAAGGGTATTTTCATCTGAAATAGGCAGGAAAGACATCTCTGGGAGAAATGGCCTCTGCAAGCATATAGCACACTAGCCTGCATGGGGCTAATCCTGATCCACTTAGTCTCTGTACCTTCCTCCCTCTCTCCACCCCACAGGCAGGCACGTGCACGCGCGCGCGCGCGCGCGCGCGCGCACACACACACGTACAAGCAGCTGTTCTTTGGGGCTGGAACTTCTTTTTCTACTAGTCCTGTCCTGTAAGGGCCAGTCACAGCTCAAAACCCAGGTAGTTTGGCCCTGTGCTAGTAAAGGATTCCCCAACACAGACACAACTATTATTTATAATGTGATGCTTTACCATCAGAGGATGGCTACCTGAAATGTAACAAGAAATTGTCGAAATTTGCACTAGTACGTGAATTATTAAATATCTAATATTAAAGTAACAGTTTATCATGAAATCCCACTCATTGCTTTGTCAGATGGTCACTGTGTACAGAGGACTTCAAACTTTTGGAGGATAAGGATTCTGTAGTGTAGAAGATTGGTTGTGACAACATAGATAATTTTCATTTAGTTTGTATGTGGAGATGTAAAGGGATTTCAGAAGGAAACTTCAGGTTAAAGATGATATTAATAATGTGAGCATTGCTTTGTTCGGGTGGATCCAACACTTCTCTTCCTCAAACTCATTGCCAAGTAAAACAAAAGCTAAGTAAAGAGGTGTCTGTCCTCTGTCAATGCATTCATTACTTTCCTCTTTGTTATAACAAACTCTACAACAGAAACAACTTAATGGTGGGTAGATCTCAGAGTGTGCAGTCTGTCTTGGTGGAGAAAGAATGCTGGCTGGAACATCTGTACTAGTAAGAATGTGTGGGTGGCTCCTTCATATGGTATGAGCCTGTAGATAGAGATGAGACCCAAAGCAGGACTAGCCCATAGCTATAAAAGCCTACTGTAGTAACTCTACCCCACCAGCTTGATTTCATGTCCCAAAGATTCCATAACCTCTCAAAATAACACCACCAACTAGAGGCCAGATGTTCAAACATGTCAGTGTATGGAGCAAACCACAGCATGCCAATGAGCAGGAAAATGAACTCAGTTTTGGGAGTGGATAAATACAAAGGAAGTTTCAAGGCCACCAAGATATCATAGCCAAAAATGATAATAGAGATATTATACTTGCATGAAGAAAATACCAATAAGAATATTCTAATCTGCCAGATGCTAAAAGAACTAGAAACTTTCTAGCAAAATTTCCAGAGATGTTTGTTCTATGGAGCCATGAGACTAAGAAGTGAATCTGCAGCAAGTTAGCTGATCAGACTGTGCATTCATCTCTGGGTAGTGATCGTTATAGGAAACTTTCCTACCTAGAACAGCCATGGAAGATATGGAAATCAGTGAGGTTCAGGAATTATTTTATTATGAGATGTCAGATCAAGTCTTTCTGAAATGTAAAGCAGACACAGCCTCACTACTTCTACTGAAAATATTATAAATAATTTCAATTTCATCAAAAAGGCTCACATAAAATTATGACTATCCAATAAAATAAAATCACCAATTTTGCTTATTTCATTGCCTTTTATTTTTAAAATTTATATCTAATGCACATTTTTACTACAAATGTACCATACTAATTTATAGTATGCCTTCGTGTGTCTGTGAAAATTGAGCTTGATGTTGTTACATGAAAAGGAAGCATGAAAGCACAAGTGAGTCTGTGTGCACACACACGTGTATGTGTATGTGTGGGGGGGCGTGTGTTCAAAAATGCTGAAAGACACTCATTTGAAGCTGAAGTTGTGTAAAGGATTCTATGACATATGCTATTCTACTTTTGAAGGATCCCATAGAACAGAAGATGCTCTCTACCAGGCAAAGTACAAGGCTAGTGACCAAATTAATCACTTGGTACAAGCAGGTGCCCAAAATACCTAACCCAAATGATACATTTCAATTTTCCTTGAAGAACGCAATCCAAAATTCTCTCTTCACATCAAGGCCCTGCTGCCTAACTCCTTCCAGTTTCCCATGTATTGTCTGTCCAAATGAACTGCCACCTCCCACCTGAATGATTTGCTTGCCTTTCCCTACCAAATAGAGCTGGTGCTCCAAGACTTCTTTCCTCCATGGTCCATCTGAAATGCCCCGTTTTGGCCTCTTGACCTTCTCATGGTGTCCCGACTGCAGGCATCCTTCAGGACCAAGGACGGCTCCCCATTTTTCCTTCAATCTTCTTGGAACGCTTTAGCCCCCACATTTCTTTCTCCTTTCTAAACTAATAGCAGTTTCTTTCTCTGCCACTCATTTGACAATCAAGTATATAATGCATTGTGACAGTTCTGATATTACATTGTGCCATATCGTTATTTCCCTCTTCTGTTTTTAGTTTTTTATCTATTTCCCGTCGCATTTGGCTTGATAACTGTAACTTCACTCAAATGTCTTTTATGGCTGGGACAGATTGCCCCCCCCCCTTTGTTCTGTTCTCCTCTAATCTGTGCTCAGCACACAATTAGGTTGAGAGAAAGGGTTTAATAACTATTACCTGTTAAAATATTGGCCGGGGAGCTCCATTTGATGCTGCATTTCCTTACCAGAAATTAGGATAACTAAATGCCATCATAAGACTGACACACAGGTTATATAGACACCACACATAAAATGCAGGGTGAAGCAGTTGATAACTGGTAAGTCCTTGTGAAGTCATATTCCCCAGAACTAGCTCACTAATGGAGACTTATACCACAAAGCTCTTTGGTCGTTTTGATTCAGCAGCTGGACAAGAATGAGTGATTTGAGACACTGTTTGTTCTTTTATTCTCTTAAACCAGGCACTAGTGAAGCAGCTGTAAACTTTCATTTTTTGTGTGCCTTCCCTGCTTAGTATATCAATTATTAACATATCCAAAGTATTCTTATGATCTAGAGAAGGGATTATATTTTCTTGACTCATTTGTAGGTCATGTTAATAGTTGATGGTTTCTGACAATTCAATATACTGACCATCGTGGAAAAACAAGAGGAGAGAAATAGGCCGCTATACCTGCAGTGGCCTTAATCAGGCCTGAAGCCTCCTGCTGACAGATATTTAACTCATTAGTTCTGTTTGGCTGTTGGTCTGACACCATCACTATAATACAATATGAAGTGCTAATTATCACAAAACCCAATGATACAATTTACCAGGAGAGGAAAACCTTTTTCTCTCTTTATTGGAAGCTGCCTGCTCCTCTGTTAAATTCGATCAGCATTTACTGTGATGGGTGAGAAGACCACAGCTCCACATTTACCTTGAGCCCTAACAAATGCAAAGGACAATTCACTCTCAATCCATGTTATTTTTCAGATAATTCAGCACATCATTGGGTGCTTAAGAGTTTCTCTTCCTAATCTAAGGAGACAAAACAGATCTGAGATGCCATGTCATTTACAGTGGGGAGTCTGGCTGAGCCCAGTGAATAGTGGGCAGGGGCCAGGGCCTTATTCTATCTGTCTGTTGGCTCTGAAGCCATTGGAGTGTTTAGCGCTGTATACTTGCCCATCCATTCTATCCCATTTCCTAAATTAAATGAGCTGGTCAGTTTCAATATTCCATCCAGGTCCAGATTTCTTAGAAACAAAGTTACCATTGTTAGAGGTGTGTGTGTGTGTGTGTGTGTGTGTGTGTGTGTGTGTGTGTGTGTGTGAGAGAGAGAGAGAGAGAGAGAGAGAGAGAGAGAGAGAGAGAGAGAGAGAGAGAGAGAG
>CABHPP010124828.1:0-31383 GCA_902168425.1 Peromyscus attwateri | reverse complement strand
GAGAGAGAGAGAGAGAGAGAGAGAGAGAGAGAGAGAGAGAGAGAGAGCGAGCGAGCTGGTGACCTCCTAGTCCAGGCTATGGCTCCCGAGCTTGCCCTTAAGGAGTTTTTCCAAGTCCTTCCTCAAGACATCACCTGCCTGGGGAGGCTTCAAATTATCACCAAGCCTTTCTTGTGACCCAGTTAATACATCCTAACCCTGCAAGAGATACCCTTCCTTCTAGTCAATAACCAATTGAATGTCTTTGTAACCCAAGACGTCCTTTACTCCACTCACCCATTTCAGCTTTTCTCCCTCAGGGCTTCTACACATGGGCTTTTCTTCTGCTTTTTCCACATCCACTCTACCTTGGCACTGGTGTGGTCTAAAACCATAATGTCTTCACTGCGGATAAAGTATGGAGACACACTATTGGTATATGAGAAAGCATGACTGCGTGTGAGGAAGTGGCTGAGAGAGCAGAACTTTCACTCTGTTTCTGTGATGAATCCCCTCTTGTAGCTCATCAGTCTTCCTGGTTTCAATAGCACCCTCTTTACTTAAATACAATGGGAGAAGAAAGGCAAGGGAAAGTTTCAGTGTAGAAGACTCTTTAATAAGTTCACTTTAATCCCATGCAATGAGTGAAATATTGAACAATGGGTATGTTATTTTTAAAAGGGACATTAAGCAACACTGCAGGACTGACTGATTACATTACAGTGTCTATCTTCTCATGTGTCAGCAACAAGTAACCCGGAAGGAGGCCTGATTATCATATTCACAGGGGTACAGGTAGTAAAACAGCTATGTTTTGCATCACTCAGGATGCTCAGAGCTGAAATAGATAGACTATGTAGGAGACTGGTAATAGGTAATTATTCTCTACTTACATATTCAACCTCATAATTCTAAATTAAGGTAAGTGGAAAAAGCTTATAAAATATTCAAAGCTCCTTTATCTTTCCTCCTCCCTCTTATTAGAAACTGTGCATGAATTTGCATAGAATAAACTGAGCTCATAAATCAAAGAAGAAACTGCAAGAATGCTCTTTGTAAGTTATAATTTAAGGTTAACTGTAGCACATTTTGCTTACTGTATTATTAATGACTTTCGTTCACTCATGACAAGATTACATATTAAAAATTGTTGGTAGACAAAACTCAGCTCACAATCAATTTGCTTCCTAATGTGAGCAATCTGCGTGCATCCCCACGGCGGAAGCAGGTTTAGCGAGGATAATGGAAGGAGTGCCTTGGGAAGAGCCTGTTCACACCACTGTGCTCCCTCAGCAGTGTGATTGACAGGTGGCTCCAAATGGAAAAGAGGCCACTGAGGAGAGACAGCCCTTGGATGAGTTCTCTTGGTGGCTCAGAGTGGACTCCACCCCACACAGGCTTCCTTTTCCCTCCCTCTTTCAGTGCTGAGCATTTGCCTGTCACCTCATCTTTGAATCCTCACAACCGTATCTTTCTGTCTTATTGCTAAACCCAAATTATTTCGGAGTGGTTTCCTGAATCACACTCTCAGGCACTCTGCTCACCTCACTTGCTTTCTCTTTCTCCTCCATGCATCCCAGGTCTCCATCTCCAGCCAGTTCCACTTCTTGCTGTCTCTTTCTTTGTTGTAGCATTTCTGGTTTCCTTCCTTCCAGCCAAACTTTGTCAGCTCTAGTTGGAGCTTATGACCAATCTCTTGGAACTTCCTTGGTCTCTCTGAGGGTAAAGTTGTCCAGAATGTTACATTTAGATACATGCTGCTTTTGGGGGCAGGTGAAACATTGTTCTAGTTTATGTTTCTGTTGCTATAATAAGTATCATGACCCAGAGAAACTCCAGGAAAGAAAAGGTGTTTATTTGGCTTATACTTCCACAACCCAGTACACCATTGAGTCAAGCCAGGGCAGGGACTCAAGCAGGAACCTGGAGGTAGGAAATGAAACAGAGATCATGGGGGAACACTTTACTGGATAACTTCCTCTGGCTTGCTAATTTAGCTGTCTTATACAGTCCTGGTCCACCTGCCCAGGGATGGTACTGCCCCTAATGGGATGGGGCCTCCTACATCAATTAATAATTAAGAAAATGGCTGGCAGAAATGCTCACGGGTTAATCTGATGATGACAGTTCCTTAGTTGAGGTTACCTATTCCCAAGTATGTAAAGTGGACTACTGAAGCTAGCCACGACAGACATAAGGGCGTCTGTTCTCATCTGGAGAAGCAGAGAGATGGATGGAGTGATTACAAGGACAGAAGCTAGCATGAGCAGTTTTGCTACTGTACTTGATGGAGTTTCATGTTGACTGAGTTTTGTGTTGCATATCTGGCTCTATCTAGGATACATTTTGATTGGGTGACATTATTTCTAGATGTCTTTTGATGAGATGAAGCAAAAAAAATCACACCAAAATATGTTGCCTTATTTCATTAATTGTTTTATTCATTCACACAAACTATCATTCATTTGTTAGGGAGTGTATTGAAGTTATGTCAAAACGTTAACCATATTTGAAACATTTGAGGTTTCTATTTCTAGGGTGAACTACCTTTGACTTCAGAATGGCAGCACTTGTATAACTGCTAAAGAATTGACCATTGATTCTAAAATATTACAAAAGCAGATCCACATACACAGGCTTACTAACTGATTCTAGTTTCCATTGTAGTCTTTGCAGCTTCAATGTCACCCTATCCCCACACTGTGCATAAGAACATCACCAGAAGAAAGCTGGGAAACTTGCAAAGGGACTTCACCCATACCAGAAGAGAGGGAAGATTACTGTGACAAGGTATGATTGGGTGGAATGAAATGAACTGAGACTGGAAAATACACTTCTGTGTGAGGTGAGCATGGTCACTTGAAAACTTAGCTGACTCTTCCTAGATGCCACAATCCAGGACAGCAATTATTCTTTCATAAGGGTGCTGCAAATGAGAAGTCAAATATGATTCTCTGTTTCTTTCATCATATGTAAAGCTGAGTGTTTTGGAGGTTTCAACCTCCATCATTTCATCTTCAATTTAACTCTTCAGTGGCCTTGTGCTTTATCCCTGCTGCATAACCAGTAACTAACATCCCTGAGCCCATTGCTGAAGCTCTGAACACATGTTTTCAATGTCTTCCTGCCCACACCTCGTGTTTCCCTGAAGCTGCCCCACTGCACCTTAGAATTGTGGTGTCCTAAATAGATCTGATTTTCTTCAAGAGCCAAACCAACCTTTGCATTTTCTTTCTCTATGCATGACACTGACATCCACCCAGCCATTAAAACGCCATCTCTGAGTCACTGCTGCCTCTGGGCTCCAGATCCCACAATTGTACCCAACACCCCTCAGATGATTTATCAGTGCAACTGCTGGGTCTTTATAGAACACTATCTCCTACAGATGTCACTGCCACTGTCTCAAAACTTTTAACTCTTTTGCAAAAGCTTCTGGCCACCTGCCTATCATCTCTGCTGTTATAGAGTGGGCTTTCTAAATCCATTCTTTGGTCATAGTGTTCTCATAATTTAAAATTATGAGGCTGTTTGTATGTTACAGCCAGATTTTTAGTATGGTATGTATACAAGCCTTCATGACTTCTTCGTATCTACCCTGGCATTCCTTCTTCTGCCCCCACTGTATGCTTATTGAATTCAAATCTTTCTCTCATTTCCTTGTTCCCCCTCTCTCATTTTTCTTTCTTCTCTCCCACCTCTCTCTTAAATTTTAGGTAGCAACTCTATTTTACATTCAGCCAGAGGCATAGCTTTTATTTCTGTGATGTTGCTAAAAATGTTAATTTAATTCATTAAAAATGTATTGTGCATCTATTATGAAATTCTAGGAGTTGGGAAATTGGGAGAATGGAGACAGCTGAGTAAAAGCTGAGAGGATAGGAAAACAGAGATGACCCTGAGGACTCTGGGAATTTTTAGCAGCTCCTTTCTCTTCTAAGAGCAGAACAACCAGCAGCCCTGGGGGACCAGTTATGCGAACAGAGGCCACTCTGTCCTGGGACCAATTGCTGGTCTGACCTCCTTTGTGTGGAGACCAAGTAATGGATGCAAGCTGATTGACTAACACTTAAGAATTGTTTCCCCAGCTTTTAAACACGGAACCCAATATATAGAATCAACATTTGAAATGGGATTCCTGTTACTGCAGTGCTTGTTTTTCGTACGGTTACATAACTCTAGTCGAGTTTGACTGTGAGATTTTAGGCTCTCTAATTTGCCCATTTTGCCATGGGCCGATGTTTAGTTACTCAATTGCCATGAGGTACATCAGAGAAAAAGGCCCTCGTGGTAATTAAAGTGCCATATTACCTTTGTCCCTTGGTGGGAACTAAGGTGCAGCAAGCTGAGAGGGCGAAGGATCCATGTTCTATGCCTAGATTAGCACTTTGGATTCTCACTGTCAGAGGAGTAGCCTTAGATCAGGGATGGGGGGAAGGGGAAGCTAAGAAAAGAACATATGCAAAGAGGATCAAAAGAGAAAGGGATGGACTTCTGTCATTCTCCCACTTGTGAAAGAGTCAAAGTGAAATGTAAACATTACAACAGAGGAAATGCTTACCAGCTCATTTGAAAGTTACCCCCTCCAAAGTCACAGAATCATTCATAATTAATTATCAATTGATTGATGCAGACATGGCAGAGGAGTTCTGAGAGGGAGAGATCAATGCATACTGAGGAAGCACAAAGGGTTTGGAGGAATAGTGCTAAAGTGTCAGAGGGAAGACACACCTCTTGTCAGAGGTGGAAAGGCCAGGGTATCCCCTGAATGTTACAAATTCCTACTTTCTGAATGGCCTCCACACTTGCCTGTGTTAAGGGCTCCCTGAATCAGAGGGTGTTCTGCATGTGTGAATAAGCCACAACTGAGGGTGCAGCTGAAGTTCCCTAGCTTTGGTCTTTTGCTTCATGTTTAACTCTGTTTTATGCTGAAACACATTGAGTACCTCTTCATTTCCCTGCCTCCCTAGTTTCATTCCTCTGGAAGGCATGGATTAGTAGTTATGGACATTTTGGTTAATGCCTTTCAAGTTCTCTTCTTATGCATTTATATGAGTAGATCAGATAGATTCATGTAGATATATTCACTCATGCACATTTGCAACATAAATGAGATCATTTGTATACATATGGGTGACCTGATTTATGATGGCTTGACCTATGATTCTGTGATTTTTATGGTTGTGTAAATGTGATGTACACTTAACAGAAACTCTTCTTTGATTTTTTTATCTTTGTCCTTGCTAATGATATGTGATGCAGTACTCTCTTGTGATGTTGTCCAGCATGTGTGAGTGACAATTTCCAGTTCACCGGTGGGAAAGACAAATCCAGACCCTGAGCTAAGATCCTCACTTTGATTGGGTGCATTGAGTAGGCATCATTTTGGGGGAGATGTTGGTGCATGTGTGTTCAGCTTAGGATATTTTCAGGCTTTGGAGAGGCCATCATGCATTACAGAGCATCTGATTCTAGTGGGTTTCTTATCTGTTGTGCACATACACCATCCTGGTGATGCCTTCTCATTTCGCCTCAATCTTTTGTATTATGATACTTGGTAATAAGGATTTATCTATTCAGTATGTTACTGAGTCATATAGATGTTTACAGTTGCTTTCTTATAACAGATAATAATATCTAAGCATTTCAGTACTGACATTTTTTGACAAAGTATACCTTTTGTGGTAGGACAGGCCAACAAAAGTATGATTTTTGAGAAGAACAATTGGATTGAATCATAGGAAGCTTCTGTTTGTGTCCCACCAAAGTTTAGAATGTATATTAATTTCCAATTCTCTACACCAAATTTATCATTTTTGTTTTAAACAATCAATGTATAACACAGATGTTACACTGTTGTTTTAAGATATGTTTTCTTGGTTATCAGCAAAGTTCAGTATAATTTAGGTAATTGCTCATTTTACTTTTCAAGTTTATTTTTATTGCTCCACATAATTCACTTATCCTATCTCTGTTCCTTATTAATTAGAATTAAATCTGTTTGAATTTCACTGATTTTTCCCCTAGCCATCAGGGACCCAAGCCAAGAAATGCAAGTGTTAAGTGAGTTAAATAATCAATTGATCAATATGTATTCACTAGGCAATTAATGCCTCTGGCCTGTGCTGGCTATTATTGTGGATACAGGTCTGCCTTTCAAGAAGCTTATGTGATCTTTAAGAGTGATAAGACTCAAACTGTGATCAATGGCATTACCACTTTTTACTAGACCCACAGACTAAGCCAAAGAGAAAGGGAGGCTCTGTAAACTGGACAAATTGGAAAGGGATTACTGAAGGAATGGTGGCTCTGCTTAACCTTGGAGAAGGAAGTTGGGAGAGGCAGGGCCACTTTAGACTTAGAAGAATGATGTCAGCCAAGGGCTAAATGGCTTGCTGAAGGGAACCAGGAGCACAGTCATGCAGAAGCAGAGATTATGCACACATGAGGCACCTGTGCTTGCTTGGGTTGCTGTGATGACTGCGGCATCCTGATCCCATTATGGGGTACCCATCTCTGCCATACTTGTCTTTCACTGCCTTTGGGAAGCTGTGTCAGGGAGTTCAGCTCGCAGGCTCCAGGTTCAGGAGGACAGATAAGGAAGGACAAGAAACTGTGGTTTCTCCCTTCCGACTCTACGAGGTCCCTCGAGAAGCTACTGGATCTAGGACCTGCCTGATTGCAGCCTCCACAGCCTCATCATTTTGTCCAGAGGTGCCATTGCTGCAATTACAATCCAAACTCGGAGTCAATTACTCACTGTGTGAATCACCCCCAAAAGATTGCTTTTTCCTTTTCCGTTAGTATCACACATAATTGCACTCTGTGTGATTCCTAAACTCTTATTCCTGACTTCAGTGTCCACGTGGATCTGAGCTGATTATAAAATCCCTTCATCTCCTGTCACTGACCTCATTGACAGATTCCATAAGTTTTTTTTTGTATCTGATTCATCATCAGAGCACTTATTCCCTACCATCAATTATTTAGCTCTTTGTGAGCAAAGAATCACTATGTTTCCCTGCTGATTTTTCCATATGTTCAACCCTCCTTCCCTCTTCTTTGTCTCTCTATTAAGAGGGATGTTAGTACTCCCACACCCTAGCATTGTATGGATGCTTGATTGTGCTGCTGGCACTGCTTTCTGTTTTACAACTATTGTCCCTTGAGCATCCTACTTCTCAGGGATGCCATGAGCTGATCCACGGCATGGCCTCTCTTGGGCTGTTTGATGCAATTTCAAGTGAAACCTCCCCCCTCCACTGCTCAATGTCACCGTTCTGTATATTACTTGCCCTTGGGGCTTATTAAATGGGATCAATCAATCCATCATCAATAATTTGCCAGCTGCTAACTACTGTAGCATGAGTTGACAAGGAATCATTCTGAGCCCTCAAAGGCAGCAAGGAATAGAAACATGGGCAAGAAAATAGGGGTAGCATAAACTATCATGTTGGGAATTCACCCGATTAAGGGAGAGATAGTGCCAACTTCCATGTGCTCTCTAAAAAGTAACAATGACCTTATTCCATACTGAAGTCAGAACCAATGTTCTATAGACTCAGTGTACTAAAAAGATTCATTTGTATGGAAGTTGGGGCATATTTCAAGGAACCTGGTATATTTCACATATAAATACATTCACGAGCAAAGGAGGATGGTGGGGCAAGGCATTGGAAAACACAAAAGAAGATAATGTGTGAACATTTCAAACAGATTGTGATACTTTAGCTTTGGGGCTTGGGGACTAACTAAGGAAACTAAGCCAAGGTCTAATCATTCGGGCTGAGCAAGCACATCAGAAACTTACAGGAAGAACTATAAGGGGTAGGTGATTACTCAGGGAGTACTACTTCATACTCTTGAGTCATTGATAGACATGAACCTACAAATAGGATGGTAGTCTTGTCTGTTTCTGGTGCCGTAACTACTCCATCTTTACTTTAGTGTCTAGATTTGTCAAGGCTGATGTGCTCGTGTTGCTGCCTATGAAGGGCTGTGCAAGGCACAAAGCTTGAACTTGAGCTGGATTCAAAATGAGAAGAGAAGTCAAAAAGACAAAGAGTTAAAAATATACTCCCTATTTTCTAAAATAATTGGATTTTTCCAATGTATAAATACATGGTGTGTGTGTGTGTGTGTGTGTGTGTGTGTGTGTGTGTGTTTCTCTTCATAAATAGATATTTTATTGTCTTTTATGGGGGAAGTGAAAAAGAAGTAATGAAGTTAGAGACTAGATTGTGAATAATGAGGGAATGTCTAATGGTGCAGCAGAGATGGTAGGAATTAATTTTTTATATATTCAGGCCAAGAATAATTGGAATTTTAATGGGTAGGTAAGAGGTGATTTAAAGACTTTCATAGAAAAGAAATGATTATGCTCATATTTGGAAAACAGTGTGTGGTTAGGAAGGGATGTTGGGAGATGAGAGGTGTATGGAAGGAGTAGACAGTCCATGCTTCCAAAGTTAAGGTAGACTCTACAGATATCATAAGCCTGGAGACTGATGTTAAGAGTTAGTGAGATATCCCATGTGGTTTGCACACAGCACCATTTGGCAGAAGTTCCAGTGCCATGGGAAATAACTGGGTGGATCCTGCCAGACCCTGGGAAATAACCTGGTAACAAAGATGTCATCTTACACATGCTGTCAAGGGCTAAGCATGGTTGGCATGACTATACCTTAATGTCATTGGACTGGTGCTCTTGCCAAAGGAGAATTTTATCCTCAAGAGAAGAATAAGTTGAGGGCAGATCATGTATATAGTCTATAATGTGTGTGTATATGGAAGGAAAAAAATCAATAAATGACATTCATGAGGATGGTGATGATGATAATTCATTGAATGCTTTATTAAAAGGTCCCAGGCAACTAACCTCAGAGTTAGACATTATATAAAAAACTTTACATACTAATAAGGTTAAGTATCTTTTTATATGATTGGACATTTTATGTTTTGGCTCATAGCAACAGTGTAAGTTAAATATTATTGTTTCATTTACTTATGTAAGTCAATAGGAGCTTGAAGAAGGTAGGTAATCTGCTAAGAAATGCACAGACAGTGAGTGGTTGAGCTGAATTTGAAATCATATTTGATAGGAATTATTGAGCCCTTACCAGCATCAGAAACCCTCATATATGATATGATAAGGACTGGCCATTGTAGACTTATCAAAATATTTAAATGAATTTTCCAGAAGTAAATGATCATTGGATTCTATTATCTTCCAGACTCCTTCTTCAACAACATTCACTTTCAGCCTAGAAGCCTGCTGCTTACTTTGTCTACGTAAGCCATATCACTGCCTCATCTTGGATTTTTCATTTTGATTTCTTTAAAGTGATGATGACTGTTATGAATGACAGCTCTTAGGAGTTTTATGACTTTTCTTCCCCTTATAAACAATGCCTCACTTTAATTTAACAGGGTTTGTTGTGTTTTGTTCTTTCCAAATTGCCTGCATCAAATCTTTTCTATTTAGATCTCATGAAAGAAATGATTATAACTCCTTGCATACATATTTTATTGGTTGATGTATTATTTAATTAAAATGTGTCATAATAATAATAAGTCCAAATAGCAAAAGCATCTTTGGTTATAATCAGGCTGAGATAGTAAGTATGGAACTTGTGACTTGACAAAGAAGTGTGCCTAGTATCCTGAGAATTCACTCGTCAGATTCATGCAGTGTGAGCTGGGCATGAGAGAACACCAACTAACTCTAAGTGTGAGAAAGTATTATATGCTATGACTCCTTGTACTGCCTCCTTGATAGACTACACAGAGTACAAGCTCATGAAGGATGAAGTCTCAAAAGATCATTAAGAGGATGCTACTGACTGAAGGACTAAGAGTAAGAATTGCTAAAAGGTTTATATTTATGTAATATGATCTATGTGTAAATGTAAGTATAGGCGTTTTTCAAATAAATAGTTTATGACTTTTTTTGAAGGCAAATGAGGCAAGAGTGGTGAAGTTAGAGACCAGATTGCAGAGAATTCAGGAGTGTCTAAATGGCTCAGCAGAGACAGCAGGTGCAAGCTATTCTTTTAAGGAATTAGGTGCCCAGGTAGAAAAGAATAGGGAGCTTAATGAAGGAGCAAGGGGAGATAAATAAGACCATAGTGCAGAGGCAATGAGACCATGTTAATAATCTGAAAGAATCCTGCTGAGGGAGAGAGCTGTCAGGAGATAAAGGGGAAATAGGATGCAGAGAGGGGAGAGGAGATGTACTATACAAACAAAGGTAAATCCTACTAATACCAGCCCCCTGGAGGAGCGAACTCTCTGGGACAAAGGCTAGGCATGGTTGTCAGCTCTCTATTCCTTCGACAAAATACTCAGGTGAACAGCTCAAAGATGGAAAGGTCTAACTTGACTCATAGTTTCTGAGGGATCAGTCAATATTCACTTGGCTCTGTGGACTTCAAGGAAGCAGAACATCATGGCAGGGATCATGGGTTGAGCGAAGCTATTCATCTTTTGTGCATGGGAAGCATAAAACTAGAGAGTCAGGAGCTGGAGTGTCAATGTGCCCTTCAAAGGCACATCTGTAATGACCCAACTTCTCATAATATAAGAACAATGCAGCAGAACAGGGACAAATGACTAGTCCTTTAACCCACGGCCTTTTGGGTATATTTAAGACAAAAAACTTAACATGGGGTTGTGTAAAATATACTGAAAAATTATCAGGTTACAGCTGGGATGCTATGAGAGATCTGAGAGCTGCAACATTCTTCCAAAGATTTTGGTACCACTGCCAGTCAGGAGTACTCACTGGTATTAAAGAGACATGTAGGATCTGAAGCTAAAAATACCCAGAAATTTTATGTTTTATAATTCAGATCCCAGATAATTCTCCACAGGTATGTTTCTGATCTAGAAAATAAGATGCGGTGCACACATAAGGTTATAAACTATAGATGATATTTAAATTCAATTTAACATGTGGTGTATGTGTGCGTGCATATGTGTGTTGTAATGTGAAATCCAGAGGTTGACGTAGAGTGCCTTCTTCTATGACTATCCACTGTTTTAAATTTATTATTATTATTATTATCATCATCATCATCATCTCTGTATGTGTGTGTGTGCGCGCGCACGCGCGCGTGCGCATGAGGGATGGATATGAGAGCAGCAGAGGACAGCATAAACAGGTGCAAGCACACCAAAGAACATGTGTAGAAGTAAGTGTACAGTTTTCACAAAGTCAATCTCTCTTTCTTTTATGTGTTCTGGGCATTGAACTCAGGTAATCAGGCTTGCATGGCAAGCACTGATACTCACTGAGCCATCTTTCTGGCCCTTTGTCTTCGTCTTTGAATCTCTCAATGAACCTGCAGCTCAATGTTTCAGCTCAGTTGTCTGCCTAGAAAGTGCCCTGGGATCTACCTCCCCAGCTCACCCCCATGCTGGTGTTACAGATGTGTATTTCCAAGATTTTTTTAAAAACATGGGTGTTGGGAAATCTCAGCTCAGGTTTTCTTGCTTGTACAGCAATTACTTAACCCACTGAGCCATCTCCAGAGCTTCCAATTAAACATTTTAATTTTCACAAAGTGGAAAGAAAGGGGAAAATAATAAAGGAGATTGTAGATTATGTCTGAAAGAAAGGCTGAAAGAAAAGGCAAATTTGGGGTATTCTCAGAAAAGGGGAATTCACTGTTCTTAACCCAGGTGGGCTAGAGTTGGTCCTGAGAAGGGAGGGCTTCAGATGATTTCCTTAGGTGTCCAAGTCCTCTGTACGTTTTCTTACCTTTTCTGGTTGTCCTTTTCTTTTCAACATCGACCACAAAGCTTTTTTTTTTTTTTTGTCTAGGAAAGGGTGAAAGGATAGCTGGCTGAATTGGAATTGACAAAACCAGGCAACTCAGACTGGGCAGCCTCGGGAGCAGCCTTTAACCACAAAAGAGATATTGAAGACGATGTAATCGATAGAGTGCTCTGGAGGCAGGAGGAAGATGATGAAACCCATCAAATTTGATCACTGGGCAGGAGTGGTCAGTGTCAGCTTCCTAAAGAGGGGTCACTTAATGTCAGCCTTCACTCAGGTCTTTCCACACCCCTGCTGATTATGTTTGTGGGATCTCAAAGTTTCAGGATTGGGAGGGAATACTGCAGGCTGCCTGGCCTGCACTTCCTTAGGGGACTGGGCATCTTTTGGTTGTGTCCTACATGTGTACATTTCCTGGACTCCTGGGTTTTAGAACTTCCATTTCAAAGTGCTGAGAGTCCTCATCAGTCATTACCCACATCTCTGAAGGTACATTCAATTATTCATTTTGGTCCCACTGCAATTTATTCCTATCCACAATACATTTTAAGAAATGTGACCCCAGGATCTTCACAACATCTCCTCTCAAGAGGTAGAGTCTGTCTCCCCATCGTACGTCCTTATGGGTCCTAAAAGAGCAGGTAGAGGGACAGACCTGGGAGATGCACAGTCCTCTAAGCCACATCCGAGCTCAAATCTTGACAGCTGGCAGGTTGGCAAGAAGAGAGAGAAGCTCAGGTGAAGTTAGCCTGAAATGCAGACACACTGCAGTTAGCAAACACAGGGCCCTAAAACAAACTTTTAATGTAATAATTTCTGGGAGCCATTTATTATGTAACCCATGTTAAGGATCCCACAACTTACAGACAAGTACAGGAAAGCTCATAGCAGAAGGGACAGTGAAATCTCTTCTCTGGAGTCTCTCCAAGTAAGAGGCCCAGCAAAGGAATTTAAAAGAGCTATCTTAAAATTGTCCTGGTGAATAATTCACGGTTGGTGGGTAGGTGTCTCGGTTAGTCAGGTGCCTTCTGTACATGAAGACAGAAGTTAATATCTCTAGAGACCACACAAAATACAGGGCATGGTGCATGTACTTACATTTGCCAAGCATATGGTAGACAGACACAGGCAGAGCCCTGGAGCTCCTTAGACAGTCAGCCTTGTTTTGAGACTCTATCTCATAAAATAATGGTAGAGAATGATAATGATACCTGGCATAGACTTCTGATCTACAGGATTGCATGTGCACATGTATATACACACCCAAATGCATGTGTGCATATATCCACATTAGCAAGTATGTGCTCACTGCATACACACAACACACCATATTTACACACTCCAAAAAAAATCATTGAATATCAAAAAACTGTAACATTTAGGAAAACTCTGGGAAAGTTTTGATGGCATTTCAAAAATATCCATTCAACATATCTTTCTATAAGCAGCCAATAGTGGTAGGCAAAGTATCTTAGAGACATCTCAGAAGCAAAGGAGCATGTTCTCTGATACTGGCAGGATGTGGTAGTCCATGTAGTTGCAGATATACACTTTCGGCAGAGTGGATGGTTCTGGTTTGAGCTTGGTCACATGTTGGAGACCACTTACTTTCCTTGCAACTGATCTATGAATTATAATTTGGCTTCCTGACATATTTGTCCACAACTTGGACACATGCTTATCCATAAACACTGACATTTCATCTGTTTAATAGTTCTATTTCTCATTACACATTGATGAGTCAGGATTCTGGGTTTTATAGATTGTCTCTCTCTAAGCTTGATGAATGATTTGGTGTGCTACAAGCCTGGGGTGCACAAATCTGCGAATCTACCAAACCTATGCCTTCATTTCTTGAGTGCAAGCCAGAATATTCAACTGCTGGTACTTGACCTCCTTGATACCCCTTCTCTAAACTGCAACACAGACCAGATACTCAGGTCAATGCTCTTTTCATGTTACCATGTAGCTATTTTAATGGTAGCTAATGTTTCTTGAGGGCTCACTACTTGCCAGGCCGAGCTGTAAGTGATTTATATGGATTCTATCACCCAACCGTCATAATGATCCATAGGAACATAACGACCCACAATGATCATGGGAACAAAGCTTCTAAAACATTAAAAATGAAGAAATTGAGATCCAGAGGGATTTTCCCTCTTGCATAGGCTCATAGAGGTATTGAGAGAAGAGATGGGAATCAGCCTTAGGGAACGTGACTCGGGACACCTGCCTATTTCCATCAAGCCATCATGTTTTTCAACAAGGCATGGCCCTTTTTGTCTCCTGTTTTCCATTTTTGTCACTTGTCTGTTGCTGTAAGGTACTCTGAGAAAAGTAACTTGAGGGAGAAAGGTTTAATTCAGCTCACAATTCCTGAGTGATAGATCCAATCATGATGGAAAAATGCAGGGTAGGCATGGGGACATGAAGGGGCACGGCTTGCTAGTCACATTGCATCTACATACATAGAGCAGCAAGTGGACAGGAAATGGGGCTGGACAATAAAGCCTCAAGTCCCACTTCTGGTGACCTACTTCCTCCAGTGAAGCTTCCCCTTCTAAATATGCCACCACCTTCCCTAACAGCATAGCTGCGGACCAAGTGTGCAAACACAAGTCTATAGGGGACATTTCACATTCAATCCATGTCTATTTCAGCAGAGATTCAGAACATCTTCAGGTATCTATCAGTTTCCATCCCAAACATTTGTAGCTTTCAAGGGTCCCTGTAACCTGATTGCAACCTATTGATAAGACTTCTTCTACTCCTCTGTTGCACCGAAATCCAATAATAACCAGTTACTTTTTTGAAATGTTTTATATTCTAAACATCAGCCTCTGTGGTGATAAAGAATCAAAGATGAGTGAAAGACTGTCGTTACCTAAGTGTCAGATGAAACACAAATCTGTAAAATATAACTAGCAAGACCACGAAGAGAGGAAATGACACTGTGAATATTTACAGCAGAAGAAGTCACTTCTGAATAGGTAACAATGGGGAGATAGAATGTAAGGACATCTTGATGAGGACTGTGCTAGACTGAGAGGAAGGATAAAACAATTCATTACAGATAAGAAGAACAATATAAGCAAAGACAAGATCTTAGAAGAGCTGTGGTTATTATGGGAGCAGAAAATGAGTGAGTCTGATAAGAGCAAAGAGTATGACTGCAAGGAAGGTGAAGAACATGCAGTGCTGTTGTGTGGCGATAGGTTAGAGGGGTTCATTAGAGTGCTTGGTCTGATCTGAGATGAGAAGGTATACACTACGATTTTAGCAAGTTCGTAACAGACTGACTGCTGGTGTTGAGAACTGTGGTGCTATTCCATCAAGAAGGCAAAGCAACTGGAGTCAGAGAACAGTAATTCTTTGGCTTTGTTGAACATTTAATGGAGAATAGTGGAGCTTTTAAGCACTAACTTGTATTTCCTAAGGTGCTTTAGGTAACCACTTTAAATTTCAGGTGTGTTTCATTTGACCACTTTAAATTCATTTCAGTGGATGGCATCCAGGCTCATACATGTTTGCAGATATATCTAGCATATATGTCTTTTAAATATTTTCAAAATCCACCAAGTTATTAAAGACTCTGAAACTTCCTGTTCTGTATCATGCATATATCCTCCATGCATGAGCATACACACGTGCACACACACACATGAATGCACATATATGTGTATATTCACCATGCATATGGAAGTTCTTGCAGAGGTGAGAAGAGGACACCAGATCCCTAGAACTGGAGTTAAAGACTGTTTGAGCCACCATATGAATGCTCAGAACTGAACCTAATTCTCTAAAGCAACACCCAGTTCTCTTAGACACTGACCCTCCTTGCCAGTCTCTCTTGGAATACTATCAATATAACATAGTTTGATGTTCCCTTTCTTGGAAGCTTTGAGAACCTTCCATCTAAGTGATGCCCTTGCTAAGTAAATATCACTGTGTGCCTTCTCTCCCCATTAGAGGATATTGTGTAGACAGAGCTCAGACCTAGCAATTGGACAGCTGACCTACATCCCTCAGGGTTGACTGATAAAATGACCCCAAGTGAATTATGGGGTTTTGTTAGCATTTTCCCATGAGTTGAGTGGGGCTCATGGCTTCATGGGGCTCCTAAGGCCATCAAAAGGAATATGTTGAACTGGTTTATACACTGATGTTTTGTGTGAATACTGTCAGGACTATTACAGCACTGCCATCATATAATTTCTTTGTACCATTGTCTTTGGACACATGTGACCTGAGATAGAATGTCTTTACAACTTCCTCTAATCCTAACAGATGCGATAATGGAAGAACATGTTTAAAAGAATATGAAAACACAGTCTAGTCACAATCTGTCCTCAAAGTATCTGTTTATTTAGGGGATCAGGAGACAGTACCCTTGATCTGCCACTTTAGCCTATTGATTATTTTGAGTTAATGCCAATGAGAAGCAGAAGACATAAGAGGAAGTGATCTTAGCCCCTTTCTGCCTAAAGGTAGTTCATATGTTTGCCTTTGCAAAGATGCCTTTCTCCCATGTGAGCAATAGGAACACAATTCTCATTGCTGAGGGTAAATCAAGTCCTCACAACAAGCTGAGCTAAACAATCTTTATCCATAATATATCCACCTTTCACCAACTCATTAGCCCATGGGGTTAGCTGACTCTGCAAGTTTTCATATCTTTCCTGTAAAACCCTTAACCAGGTAAAAATATTTTCAGTAAAGATGGATTTTCTCTTCATCAGGTTAGTTGACTTGCACAGGCTCCAGAAAGACAGGATGAGAGCTTTTGTCCTGGAATTTGTACAAAGGTCCTTGAATGAGAACTCAGGTAACAAGGTGCTGGTATGGATTCAGATGTGTATGTATCGTCTGGGACTAGTCCTGTCCCTTCTGTTTGCTGCTACTTCATGCTCTTTGGAAGATAGATTTTAGATTAGGGTGAGATTATTCTGCAGTTTGTTCTGATAATCCTTTCTCTGCACATATGCATCACTCTGTGCTTGTATTGAAGAAGGGACATGTGAAGGAGGAATGATGGTTTAAATTCCTACTCCATTCCTTACAACAAAGAGTTCAGATTTGGCATGAGAGAATGGCAGGAGAAAACTGGAGGAGGGTGTTGTGGAATATTGCTTTAACTATGTGAAGGTGCATTACATTAGTTTCTGCTGCCTTTGTTAAATGATGTAAAGATGTGTTGCATTTGCTTCACCTTACCTGCCTAAGGCACCTGCTTAGTCTAATAAAAGCTGAATGGCTAAAATAGCTAGGCAGGAGAGGGATAGGCAGGGCTGGCAGGCAGAGAAAATAAATAGGAGGTGGAGTCTAGGCTCAAGAAGAAAGAAGGGGAGAGGAGAGAAAGAGGGAGATGCCCAGGTCCAGCCTTGCAGCCCCTAGCCAGCAGACGCAGACTAGGACATACAGAAATAAAGGTAAAAAGTCCTGAGGCAAAAGGTAGATAAAGAGAAACAGGTTAATTTAAGTTAAAAAGAGCTAGCCAGAAATGAGACTAAGCTATGCTGAGCATTCATAACTAATAATAAGTCTTCCTGTCATGATTTGGGAGCGGGTTGATGGCCCCAAAATAAAAAGCCTGAAACGGGGGGGGGGGGCAGTGCTTTATTGCTACTTTATCAATAAGTTGTTTTTGGGAGACCAGTAAATTGCTTGCTAGATTCATAGTATCATTTGTCCACCCTGCTTTTACTATCTACCTTACTATCTGCTACTGTCCTACAATTCCCTCTTGACTTCTCCATAAATTGGGGGCTCTTGTGCCTTACTACCATGAAATCCAAGACCTAGGTGAAGCACCTCAAATGTAAAGAGCCTACATTGTCTTCCAGGTTTTTAAATATATTTTTCAAGAGGCCAATGGTTAAATCAGGCCAAGGAAAATGGGGAGGCGGTATAGCATACAGAACAGAGAGTAGATCTGTGGGTAAGAGCATCGAGGAGGGGGAGGGGAATCTGGTTAGAAGAGCTGAGGCTAGCTCAGTGTGAGAGATAAATCTATTCTGTATAATGTCTTTACCTGGACTGAGATGTTTGTGGAGACAGTTGGCCAACTCCTGGAATCCCAGTGTGTCGAAAGGAAACTCGTTACCTTCAGCAAACAAAAGATTAAGAAGGCTTAAGGAAGCCAGTGGGAAGTGGCTTGAGGACACTGCGATGAAAACTTAATTTTCATGCATAGAAGACTAAGTAATTCACTTATTCACAACTTCTATCAATTTTAATATTTCAATACTTAATGTGAGTGGAGTGCCTCCCCAATAATATTTTTAAAAGTTGTTTCTTCCTTTTTGACTTATACACTCCTATTCCATTTTATTTTTCCTATTGGCCATTTCCCCAATTGTCTTGATAGGACAGTTTCTGTGGATCTCAGGTTACCTAAAGCAAGAATCTATCCTCTTAGAGCCTGATCGGCTTTAAAAGTTACATTACTATTAAGTAAGAAATGAAGGCGTAGAGGAGACCCTGAATCAACTTTGCAACAAGCTGGTTTTTGAAGAGGTCCCTCAACCCCAAGAGCATCTCCAGTCTTGCAGACAGACCATTGTGTGGAGAGGGAAATGGAGCCATTTAGTCATTAGTTCTTCCTCTATCAGCCCAAGCGGGGAAGCTGTCTGCCTTTTTCCACAATTTAGACACTTATCTTACAAATTCACCAAGCTTGGTGATTTCTGAACAATGCCAGCTGTTAGGGAGCCATTTCCCTGGCATTTTCCCCATAATTTGATTTGAAAGGAAAAGATTAAACTCAGTCCGACCCAGAACTGTCAGCCCAATGCCTTCAAAGAGTTTGGGGAGAGAGAGAGAGAGAGAGAGAGAGAGAGAGAGAGAGAGAGAGAGAGAGATTCTTGGATTCTCTCAGATGAAGAAAGCACCATTACCTGCAATACCTGAGCAGGACAGAGAGACATTCCACATTCCACAGGGTGTGCAAAGGATCCATCACAAAGAAGTCTCCTTCCAAAGGACTATTTAAATGAAAGTGAAGACTAACCTCATAATCTTCTGCTATGATCAAATATTGAATAAAGTTAGGAATAAAACACAGGGTCTGGGGAGATGACTCATCTTTGCTATGCAAGTGTAAGGACCTAAGTTCAGATCCACAGGATGTATGTAAAAAACAGAGGCAGTTGTGAATGTCTGTAATCCCAGTTCCTCTATAGTAAGATGAGAGGTGGAGATAGGAATTGTGGGACAGCTAGCCAGGTGCATACAGCAGGGAATGAGAGACCCTCTCAATCAAGTTGGAAGGTGAATACTGACACCCAGGTTTGTGCTCTGACCTCCACATGCATGACCTGGCATGTGTATGCCTGTGCTCACTGTCATAAGCATGAATGCACTGAGATACAAACACATGCATAAATGCACACGTATAGACATACAAATATACAAAATATTTACAAGAAGAGAAAAATTAGGCTCTGCTTGATTGGTGATTAGTTGCTATATTTATTTTCCTTCTTTATTGATTGATAGGTAGATTGCTATATAGCTCAGGAAGGTCTGAACTCTCCATCCTCCTGTCTCAGTCACCAGATTGCTAGTGTTTGCTGTTCTGCATCACCTCACTAGTTTATGTTAGCACTTTAAAAATAGTTATAATAACTGAGGTTTCTTAAGTGTAAGTATACCTCTTTCAACATTACCTTAATTTATCATGTTTATTTGTATAAATATCAGAGTATTTGAATTGTATTAAATGCTAATTTTACTCAATCCATCAGAAGACTTATTTGGGATAATGTTTTATTTGCTGGTTTGTTCAAATCATTGATTCCTGCAGATTTTAACATGTCCAAAAGGAAATGTTATTATAAAAAAGGGATCACTGAGTCATTACTTGCATTTAAATCCTGGAACACTGTTCACTGCATAGTGTATGTCCCTGTAAAGACATGGAGAGACATGTTATAAAACCAGATGAAACAGTTTGGATTTGGGATTCTGTTATTGGAATTTTTAACATGAAACTTGTATTCTAGAAGTCCAAATAGACTAGTCTTGGTCACTCATCTCAGCAGGCAACTTTAAAAAATAAACAAACAAAAACCACTAATGATAAAAAAAAAAACGCTAAAAGAAGACGTTTATTAGATGTGGCTGCATCAAAAAGCAATATAAATAGAAGGATCTAAATATATCTAGGGAAGAATGGGTGCCGGGGTGAGGGTAATGTGATCTAGCTGTCCTGGTCAAGTGTGGTCTGCTTGATTTCTGTCTCAGTTGCTTTCACAAGATGATCTGAGGAAGTTCTGTTAGTGCCATCACTTGAGGGCATCGATCTGGTTACTATACTGACATCTCTTCTCTTGGTCCTGGCATCATGGATGATTGCCCTTATTTGGCATATGTCTCTTGTACTCTGAGATTCTGCTATGTTTGCAATCCAAGTTGACTCAAGAGGAAAGATTAAAGACAAGTCATCTCTGTGCCTTCAGCCAGAGCATAAGAGGCAGGCAAGGGGAGAAGACAGAGATAAAATACTTTGACTCTGCTTTCCATTACCTTTTGGACCCAAGTGAGAAATCAGTAGTTTCAGCAAAGGCAACTCTAAACACCTACTTCAATATTATTGTTCACTCTTTCAGAATACAAACACTGATAGCCTGCCTGAGCAGAGCCTCATAACCCCTTTCCTTAGGTTACCTTAGGTTTTCAAAGAATACTCATGGGAGAACAAATTTGCCTCTGCTAAGTCAACTTAATTTGGGAACAATTTCCAAATGTGTCTAATTTACTTTGATAAATAAGTCAGCACAATATCCAGAAGCATATTAAGGATTCAGAATGCATTCTTTCCATTTAGGAAAAAAACATAATCCTTCTCTTTAGGCAGGTAAAAAACCTATACATAGATATTAACTTTCCCAGTTAACGTGTCTCTTTCTGCTTACACACACACACACACACACACACACACACACACACACACACACACACTGTAATGAATGTATTAGCAATTTTACACTCCTCTAAGCTTCAACACTTTTTGTTTTTGGCATTTCATGTCTTTTGTGTTTTGACAATTATGCCTTAAAATCCCTCCATCCTTTCATTCACTGCTGTGCCTAGGATATACATAAGACAATATTGTCCTCATTAAAAATTAATAATTTATTATTTTTGAAATTAATTTTCAGGTGTTTTTTATTTTACATTCTTTAGTATGAGAGTTTTGTCATTTTCTGTTCTTTTAAATTCAGGTGCTATCTTGAACTAACACCATGAAACTCATATGCTACAAGCAACTTGGATGGTATGGAATGAGATTCTGTTCCAAGTTCATCTGCAGTTGAAATTCCTTACTCTAAATATGCAGCTCCAAGCTGTGTCAGTGGCAGTCCATGGACTTGGGAGGGAGAGGTAGGAGAATATGGAGTTGGAAGCCATTTTGGACATGCTTCAAGCCCAGCGTAAGAAGATACTGTCTAAAAATGAAAAAAAGAAGAATCATGGATTTCCATTTCCTTGTACTAAAATGTCCCCCCAATGATAAGAGGAAATGAGTCCACAGTAAGGAACAGAAATAGCAGATTTGAAACCCCTGGGTCCTTGACCTTGTAGATGAATGGTGACAGTAAGAAAGGAAAAATCCTCCGGAACTAAACAAATGAGAACTCATCTCTCTCCGAGATGATTTGAAAGAGGAAGATGCAAAAAGGGAACTTCAGCAGTGGTGCATGTGTTTAGTTCCACAGGAAGGTATTCAGCAACATGTAACGATTAAAATTTTCCTCCTGGAGTCCCAGAGATTTAACGACAGGCTATTCAAATCAGGATCACACAGTGTAAATGCCATATAGGAAATACACATGTACACAATGTCACTCTTACACATACACAATAGTAATGATAAGATGTATGCATGACATAACTAATTTTCCTTTAGATTCAGTTAATTGCTTTGTTCTTGCAAGGACACAAAATGGCTTCCAGAGAATCACAAACTTTAACAGTATATATAGTAGGAATGAAGGAAGAATAAATAACAAAAGATATTTTAAGGTATCAAAGAATCAAGCATTTCTAAATATGTATCTATTAAAATATTTATTAGTGTAGGTTAAAAACCTCTCAGGCCAAAGACCCCTGGTATTTGTACTAGTTAGCTGGTGAATTTGGATTATGATTTTGTGTATGCTTTATTTCCAAATACACAAAAGATTGTCTTCGCTCAGTAGGAACTAGCAGTCTAGGTAAATCAGACCCACTAGAAATAATTAAAATATATCCTTGAAAACACATTTACCACTGTTTTCTAGCACTCACGTCTCTATCTTTTCATCTCTACTTTGATCAATTGTTCTATTGCTGCTTGACCCTTCTTGCCTGTCTTGTGGGAAGTCTAATCATTCTTACACTAAATGCTTACACTAAACATTCCTCCAGAGGAACACAAAACCAGGGTGCCACCCTCACGCCCCTGATCTGTGAGTGTCTTCAGCAATTTCTCTTGGTAGTAAGCACCTTTTACTGTATTATTTCTTCTTTTGACTAATGTAATATTCTGTCCATGCTTTCCCCCCTCTAGGATGCTACAAGCATCCTCCTCATTCTGTGCCCTCAATAGCTTGTCCTTGTATTTCAGCCTTTGTCATTTCTATCACTCTCAATGGCTATATCTGCTCTTACCCCCTGGGGTTGAATCTCACTTAACTTTGACACATGTCTTCATTATCTCCTTGAGAGGAGCTCCTGGGAACTGGAAAAGACTGTGGAAGTAGCTCATAGTTTCTCAGGAGCAGTAACAATTGTGATGTAAATTTCATAGAAGGGGTAGTTGTTATATCTTGAATGAGCACAGCTATGAGGATTGTTTACACTTACTGACCAGAAGGAAACCAGTATCACATCAGGCCTGAAAGCAGTCCAGTTAGTTGATCATCCGTCATTGGATAGGGGACATTCTTGATTCCTAAAACCCAGAGATTAACAGTGAGAAATATTTTTATTCTATGCAAATTAGAATTTAAATCTAAGGAGACCCATTCCAATATCAAAGACATAGGACTTATCTAGAAAAACCTGAATTTTAGAATATACCACACAAGGGCAGTACAATGTTGAATGTGGCACAGGGAAGCTCTCATGGAGATCTCAGAAGGTTGTCTTAGTTAGGGTTTCTATTGCTGTGAAGAAACAGCATGACCATCATGGCAATTCTCATTAAGGAAAACATTTAACTGGGCTGGCTTACATCATGGTGGGTTGCGTGCAGGCAGACATGGTGCTGGAGAAAGAACTGAGAGTTCTACATCTTGATCCTCAGGCATCAGGAAGTGAACTGGGACACTTCCTCCAACAATGTCACACCTACTCTAATAAGGCCACCCCTCCTAATAGTATGAGCCTGTGGGGGCCAGTTACATTCAAACTATCACAGAAGGTCACAAGAAGTCTGCAACTAAATAGCTGCTGAGACTCTTGACCTTGAGAGACTTTGGGATATGAGTCCCTGTAAGCAGATCAATGTTCTACTGCAGGGGAAGCTCACATCTTCATAAATCAGATAACTTGAAAGATTGTTATGAATGCTTTGGCTTTCTAAGAGAAGATTCTGAGCCTAATTTAAATTTAATTCAATTTTGTATTCTAACATACATATCATTTAAATTTTGTTCTGTTGATATTATTGGGAAATTTTTAAGTACTGTTGGCTATTTGTGTCATAAATAATTGCAAATTATAGTGACATTGGGCCTTTGATAGCAGTTTTCTGGTTTTGGGGGGGGTTGTGTGTAATTAACAATATAATATATACATCAATATATGCATATATATGGTTTATGTGTACATATGAGTATGCATACATTTTTACTATCTATCTCAGTTTATAAAAATAGATATCTACTCGATACCAAGTAATCTTCTATCATCCATGCTTCAGTGTTATAATTTTTAGTAACATACTTTTCTGTCCAATTAAATTTATTAACAACTCAATAGCTATGGGAGGAGAAGAGTACCCAATCTCATCATATAGAAGGGGAAACCATGGAGAAGCTGCTACCTCCATGTTTTCCTGCCAAAAGGCAAACCTGAGTGCATATCTTCTTCTCAGCCTTTGGGAAGTTGAAGTTAGAGAGAAGCACAGCCTTCTCCAATCTGAAAATGATGTTGATGACAAATTTAACCAGCACACCAAGCAATCTCATGACATTTAATTGTGGCAGAGCATTTCTTGGACCCTGGAATTAATGTGTCCTGGACTATCCCACAGAACAATTTCTTGAGCATGGACTGACCTTGAGATATGGATGAAGGATTGTTTGAGCATCTCAAGTTTCCATCTGCCTTGGCATCAGGCATCAAGAACTAGAAACCTCCAGAGACATAAATCACTGAGAACATTGGTTGTTATTTTGCCTGTACTCACACTGAGATGGGAATTGGACACCTGGAGTCCACGGTAGAGCAAGAACACAGGAACACACGAACACATGAACACACACACACACACACACACACACACACACACACACGGGGGGGGGGGGAGACAGACAGACAGACAGACACACAGAGACACACAGAGACACACAGAGAGAAAATCTGAGTAGTAAGAGCCATGCCAAGAGTAAATACTAGCTGCTGAAAAGGAGGGTTGCAAAAGACAAGTGGAAAAGTACCGGTACCCTGCATCAGGAAATACGATACTAAATCAGGAAGTGGAAAGTATAAGATTCAAAAAGTTAAAAGGAAGCTATCTGTCTCAGAATTCCATTAGAGCCCAACCACTGGGCAACAGTCTGCAAATGTGCCCCATCTCCACTTAGTGCATGCCTGAAGCCTGGCACAAAGAGAGTTCAATGTGAAATTTCTCAAATTCTAGTACAAACTTCTGAGAAGCCTTTTCAGAAACATGAGTGCTTATGTCCAAATCCTGATGTGCTGGTTAAGAGCACAAATTAGCAAATGTTCTGCAGTATGGGACAATAGAAAATGTATTTGTGACTGTGGGCCATGTGATATCTGTCACAACTTCTTGTTCCTGTTTTACTGGATCCTGGGCAGTTATCTGCAATATGTAATAAATGAACGTGGCCTTTGTCCCAGTGGCAAATGTTTATCAGACAGCTGTGTTCAGATTGGCTTGAGGACAAGGTTTGCTGCCCTCTGGTTTAGATCATTAGCATCATCCCTTTCCCTGACATGGCAACCTAATCCATCCTGACAATTAGAAAGACACATCCTTTGAAGTAGAACCTGCATGTTTCTTTCAGTCACCTATGGTCCCACAGATATTGCTGTGATTACTCTAACAGTTGCTGAGAATGGGTGCACAAAGTCATGGTGGAAAGTGACTCAGAAAGGATCCTGGTTTCCCGGGGATCTTGCTAACATGCCTGCTGTCCTGTTAGAAATTTCACCTTCACACGGTCAATTCCACACATAACAAAAATGTGTTTCTTCATACTATATTCAAACGGATGAATACTTGTTCCCTTCTTTATGGGTTAGAGGCACAGATTTCCTAGCAACCTTTAAATCCTCCAGAGAAATTAAGCAGCCCTCTTTGAAAGCACAAATGAGCCAAGGAAAGACACAGGCAGATAATTCTATGTCAATATCTATCAATAGCGTCTCATAACAATTGTTTGTAAAGTCCTTTGCAGTGAGACTCAAGGTTACCTGACTGTGGGGTGGAAGGAACAACATACTTCATATAATTCATATTTACTCGGTACAGGGGTCTCCCTACCCTCTCAATTTCTTTTCCATGGAATGATATCTTTCATGGGACCTGATACTTGGGACCAGCTAATTGGGTGAACCAATTGAAGATAAAACCTTTTAAAGTTATTTGCATTTTTCTCCATTATGATATTTGCTTTTTATTGAGGGTTTTACACCCTTTCCTCATAATAATTGGCTAATTGAAAATGTCATCATCTTGCCCATTTTGAAAGATTTGGGAACAGAATTCAATGACTGACAAAACACCAGGAGAGCTGGGCTTTGGTCCTGTCTCACGTTTCTGACTTAGTTATAAAATATGTTCCCTTTACAGATCTCAGCTTTCTCATTCTATGAAATTATGGTTTGGAATCACATGATTACTACTTTGCAATCCAAGATAAGCTAATTTACCCTAAAGTATTAATAACTGACAGTGGTTTAATTTGTCAGTTACTCAAGTACAGTAGAAATTCAAAAGCCCTTACATCCCAAAGGTTCTTCAACATTTTCACTTAGGTAACACTGATCATGCAGAAAGATGCCAGAATGTCCTTTAAATTATGTCCTAGAGATTGCAGATCCAACTGAAGTTTGACAAAAATACCAGCCAGGAAGATCTTTTGATAATGTATAGACAATGCTTGTTATAGGGGATTTTTGAGCAAAGAGAAAGTCTTTACATGCTGAGATGAGAAAGGAAGGTTCTGCTTTGGAGTACGAACAGGTGGGCATTGTCAATTAGAAAATACAAACTCAGTATTAGAGGACTTTCTCCAATCCCTTTGTTCCACAAGCCACAACCCCCATCTCTCTTTTAGTTTTTTTTCTTATTTAGACAATCACTTACTTATAAAGCCTGATACTGACAGAATATTGTGCACACTTTTATCTTTAGTTTCTCATCTCTGTAATGAGCACTCCATCATGCTTTTGTTCTTTCCCCTGTACAATTTGAGACTACAAATATGTGTACCTCATGAGGTGATGATCAAATGAGTCTAATCTCTCTTAGGTAAAATATCTTTATTCTGAATATATGGTAATTCTGTATACTCCTACTTTTGTGTGGTTCTTATTGGCTACAGAAGTTTTCTGGTAATTTGTAGGGTCTTTATGTATAGAATCATATCTGCAAATAAGAATAGTTCGACTTCACTTTTTTGCCATTTAGTGTGATGTTCTCTGTGGACTTATAGTATACTGCCATTTTTATTCTGAGATATATCCTCCAAGTTCCTTAGATTCTCCAGGATGTTTGGTGCCAACACTACTCTAACTACTGTCCTACTGTATTTGTTTTTGACCTCCCCCCTCAGTGTTTATTGCCTCTCTCACTCCCACCCTCCCTCATGGTCTCCCTCTTTCTCTCTCTCTGTCTCTTTTGAGAAAGGGTCTCATATAGCCCAGGCTAACTTCAAACTCAATATGTAGCCAAAGATGAGCTTGAACTTCTGATTCTCCTGCCAGTGCAGATGTGAGGCACCAAGTATAGTTTATGCCACGTTGGGGATTGAACCCAGGGCTTCATGCATGCTAGACATCACTCTATCCGCTCTTGTGCAACTCTTTCATGCATTGTATTGGCCAGTTCCTAACTTCTGGGTTTCTACTATGTTCCCAAAATGAGTTTGAGATCTTCCTTGTAATGACCCTGAAAAGTAAACATTTAGAAGCTCATTTTGCAAATGAAAACCTTGAAGCCTCAAGAGGCTGGTGATTTGTTCAGGGTCACCACACAAATCAAGCTAGGGTGAAGTCTGCATTTCCTTCTGTGTTGTCTAGATCTTAAGCTTGGACTTGTAAGAATTCTGGGTACCTGATAGAAACTCACAGAGTTAAACTGAGTGTTACACAAAGAAGACAGAAGGAAGGAGGGGAAGTCAAGGGCAATTCATGTGTTGTGTTGGTTGGTAGCAAGGCTATTTTTCTTTCTGGAAGAAAGAGATGAAAGTTCTGATATTCAAATGCTCACCCACCAGGCACCCTTCAGAATTCCCATCCATCAGCTGGCAAATGGACACATTTTAACGAGCACAATCACAACCAAGCAAGTTCTGGCAACAAAATATGCCTCCACTAATGATATTCAATTGTTCTAAGAAGACAAAATGGTCTGAAGTGTAATGAGATGCCAAACACACAGGCACACAAAACAGGCTGCTCATATTTAAGTCCTTATGTTTCTTGAAGTGAAAACTCATTTTAAGAAGATTATGGTGCATATATTATAAAATGGGATGATATTCCACATTCATGCCCCACTGGGGCCTTGACTGTATTAAAAAAAATGAAAACAAAACCAACAACAACATTTTGTTCCCACACAAGTACTTTGCTAATAGGACATGTGATGTGGTAGTCATTTGTTTGGGTTATTTTTATTGCAGGCTTTCTGGATGCATTTAGTCTTTTGATACACAGTATGTTTGGGGAATTTTTCAGTCGGGCTTTTGGGGGTGTGTGAATACTCTGGAAACAAGGGGCAGACAGCCAGGGCCATGGAATCAAGCCCCAGTTGATTAGAAGGGATTGGAGACAGGAAAAGAGGGAAATTTGCATTCTGATGATGTGTTTTCTCCACCTTCTGGCTAGAACAAAGGGATGTCTGCTGAGGCAGGGGACTGATTTTTTATTCTTTATCAAATTCTATTTAGCATGTTTATCAGTGGCAAAGATCCATGATTTTAAACATTTCATTATAAGCAAAAGTCTTTGTTCTGATGAAATCGCTCTGAGAAATGCAAGCAAAACATACAGAGAAGGAAATGCAGTTGACGTGAGCAGAGTTATTTTCAAAACCACTCTGGTTCCTTTTCTTCTCTTCCCTTCTTTTCTTAGCAGAAGTTTCTGGTTACTCTCAAAGCCACAAGGACCTGTGTGAATACTGTTGATTCAGACACTCAGATGGCCAGGAGAGACAGGATGAGTCAGGAAAGATTTGAGCAGCAGGCGAGGAAAACATTCTTCTTGATTAAAAAAGACAGTGGCAGTGAATTGAGAAGCAAGTAATAACTTCCTACATGCAAGATCAGGCTGCTGAGAGGAGAAGGGGGATGGGCAAGAGTGCAGGGCAAAGGCGGTGTGGCCAGAGCTGGGTCCATGAAGTGGTACATCACAGCTGAGTACAGGACTGTTGAAGCCTCCCAGGTTACCACAGAAGACGGAGGGAAAGCAGAGAAACACCTCTTTTCCTTACCTCCACCCCTGACCTCACCAGGTCTCCTTTCTCATTAATCCTCCCAGGAAGCTGGATGGAAAGATCCTTAACAGCCCTGGCCTAAAAGAACAGAGTTGGGGAGACCCCTGTGAAACTTAGAGGCGGAAGTCAATAACTGGCCAAGGCTGCTTGTTCACAGTCACATATCTTGAATAAAACCATGGAAGTCTCATGCTTCTGCTTAATAAAATCCACTTCCCTGCAAAACTCTTTGGGTAAGAGCTCTCTTTACCTCAGCCATCTGGATATTCTATAATTAAAACACGATATTAGCTATTTTTTTCTCATCCCCGTGATAAAATACCTGGCAAAAGAAAAAGTAACTTAAGTAGGAGTTTGCTTTGGCTCGTGGATTGAGATTAGAGACAGGAATGTAGAGTAGTAGGGAGGTGAAGCCGCTTGGTTACACTGTGTCTGCGATCAGAGATGGAAGCTGTGCTCAGCTTACCCTTTCTGTTTCCCGACTCTAGTCCAAGGGAGGAGGTCGCCAACATTCCAAATGGGTCTTGCATACTCAGTTCTTTGAATGACCCTCAAGATACATCTAGAGGTATGTCTCTTAGGTGATTCCAAATTAAATGAGGTTGATGTTGAAGATTCCCCACCATTAAAAAACAAGATTAAAGTGAAACTGTTGCATTAAAGTAAAACAGACACCTTCTATGTAACATAATAGGTAGAAAGAAGAAAGTGAGTGTGTGTGTGTGTGTGTGTGTGTGTGTGTGTGTGTGTGTGTGTGTATAACAAGAAGGGATAGGCTATCCCTGTACCTGCAATAGCTGTTGACTTTGTATCTTATGTCAAGGGCACTGGTGGTGTTCTAAACTTCCTTCTTCTGCTCCCTGCTCCAGATTTTCTTTGCTTTCACCTCCAATCTTCACTCGTGGAAGCATTTTACCTTTTAGGGTGACTCAGATCTTTCTTCTGAAGGGCATCCTCAGTGCTCAGCGCCACACCTATATTGGATTGCTATGGCCTTCTATGACATTTTTATTTGATTTTGAGCTTCTTGGAGGTACTAAGGGATTCCCCTGGGTTGCAGACACAATATTTCCTGACTTCATCATGTACCGACCTTGTTTCACTTTCATAGTCTAATTGGACAGTCAGTAACCTCTTCTACATCTCTTGAATTAATGACATGAGAAGCCCCATATGACCAGGTAGTGAGTTCACCTTCCAGCTCCAAGGAACTCTTCCGATGCTCATTATTAATAGCATTCTGGGTACCAAGAAACTTAAAGCACTATAGAGCAAGTTTATGGGACAGAAGCACAACCCTATGGATGGTGTTTATTACCTTAGGTGTGGAGCAGGGAGCGGTCATTTCATTTTTGCCCCTTCATTTTCAAACTTAAGAATTTCAGTTCTGACAGAAAGGTACCATATTGATCCTTCACTCAAGCCACATATTGCTTTCTGAAGGCAAATTTTCATTGGCCATTTCATTATTTACATTATCCAAGTATATCTAGGAGAGGTATATTTGACACAATCAAAAGAATGTTAGGGAATTAGTTCATCACCGCCACACTGTCACATTAAAACAAGTCACTCTATTGGAAAATTTGTTATTTAGAAGTTGTGATGTGAAGGCTTTTCTTAATTTGTGGGTGGTAGGATTCGCATAAAAATTTTAAACCAGAAAAGAAAAGCCTTACTGAATATATATATATATATATATATATATATATATATATATATATATATCACATTAAAAGTATATCACTGATTCAAATACTATAGGAAAATGACTGGGATGGTTCCCTTGAAAACAAATGTTCCATAACGTCCAGTGAAGGGCTTAGGTGCATTGAAGCAGGTACTCAGCAATGTAAGTGGGTCTTCTTGATTTATAGAGAATTTTCTTTCTTTCTTCTGTGTGTGCCTAGGTTGGGTCCATTGCAAGAAGAGTAGGTAGGAGGGCAAAAAGGCTGGATTGCATTCACAGGAAGGGGCAGCCTGTCTACTCAACCTTTGGGAACACCTGAATATCCCATGGTAATCAATAACACAATAAATCTGTCCCATTTTGTTATGACCCTCTAAGTGTGAGCAAGGTAATTTTCTCTCTGAACTCCTAATAATTAATCTGTAAATCATCTTTACTCCATTTTTATTGGGATCCCAAACCAAATATTTTTGGAAAGTTTTGGAATGGGTATAGATTCCTATCTCTAGCCATATTTCCATCCATGCAAGTTGGACCTGCAAGGAAGACAGAAAGAGTTCTCTTCACTGCCTTCTGTCATATAGAACTCTTTATGTACTAAAGTCTTTTTTTTTATTGCAGGCCTGTCTCTGGGGTTTATCTGAGGGCCAGCGGAAGCAGTGAAAAGGAGGTGAAAACTAACGAAGTATCAGGGTACCTGAGCATCTGCTCCTGCAGTCCCCTTGAAAATGTAAAGTCTCTTCGGTATGTGACTTTCTCTTATTGATGGAATGATATTGCATAGCCCCAAATTATTGTTTAATACATGGGAAAGCACCCATTTCAGGATAGAATTTAGTATCTGTAATCAGATATTAACCAGTTAATAATAATTAATACTAATACCAATCAGTAGTAAGTAAATACTCTCCATCAGAACCCATTTATTAATTATAATTTATTAATTATTAATTGGTCCAAATGACATTCCTAGAAAGCTGCATTCTCTTTTTTCATGGGCCTGAGATACTACACCTTGTTGTATCTACTGACTTGATC
>CABHPP010124827.1:7384-48802 GCA_902168425.1 Peromyscus attwateri | reverse complement strand
ATATATATATATATATATATATATATATATATATATATATATATATCTACTAGTCCAATTAGTCCAGTGTTGTCTGTTTGAACAAAGGTGTAGGACCAATCACTGGAGCTTGGGCCACATACCAGAGAACTCTTCTATTAAGAAAATTGTTTCTCCAACTTCCCTCAGTTGTCAACTGCCTGTAGCTTCTCAACCAGATGTGGGGACCTTGGGCAGTTTGTGGGACCACTGGCCGTCAGACCAGGATTTATCCCTAGTGAATGAACTGGCTTTTTGGAGCCCATTGCCTATGAAGGGATACCTTGTGCATCAGCCTCAGTATGGGGGTGGGGGAAATGGGGGATGAGCAGGAGGTAGGAGACTCTTGTTGGTATGTAAAATTAAAAAAAAAAAAAACTTTTAAATAAAACACACACACAAAAAAAAAATAAATAAAAAAAGAAAAAGAAGAAAATTAAATGGTCCCTCAATTAGATCTGGAATTTATCCTGGAGTGGTCTGGTGCAGGTAAACATAGCTGCTTAGTGGTTATGGTTCAAAACCCTTGTCATGTCCAAAGAATACTATTTTTAGCTGTCCTTCTTGTCCTGTGGCTCTTCCAGTCTTTTCATGCCTCTTACGTAATGTTCCCTGGGCCTTGGCTATAGTTTTATTGTAGATATCCCAGTTAGGGCGTGACAACGGTCTCTTTCTGCATGTTGACTACTTGTGGTTCTCTGTCATGTTACTGCAAAAGGAAAGTTCTTTGACGATATTTACCCCAGTTTTGGTACTTTGCAGATCACTGTGAGTTCGAGTTCCTAGGTGATCAAAGCCTGTTTGAGAAATTACTACAAATGAGTGTTTAGAACCATGTACTCACTGTCCCACAGGTCTAGAGTTAGAAGTGGCAGATCAAGGTCTTCTGAGCTCTTTAATAAGAAACCCTTCCTGCATCTCTCTCTTCTTCTGCATCATTTTAGCTCCTCTTTCATCTTTATCTGGGTTCACCTTGTTTGTTTGTCTGGTCCAAATTGCTCCCTTAGAATGAAACCAGTCATATAGGCTTGGGTACCTTTATAGTGGGTAGCCATTCCAGCTTTGACCTGGAAGTTCCAACCCCCATTGAGGCTTCAGTAATGGTCATGCCTTCAAGGCGGGGCTGAGAGAGGACGCTGAAGAGCCGAGTTCCAGATGCAGGGGCTCTCTTGGTTCCTGGACCCTGGACGCTGAAGGTAGACCGAGCAGAGTTCTCCAGAGAACACCACCGGACTGCGATACACCTTTCCCAGACCCTGCAACCTACCTATCCCTTCACTTGTAAGTTATGCCACTAAATAAACCTCCCTTTTAACTATGTGGAGTGGCCTTAATAATTTCACCAATAGCCTATGAACACAGTTTCACCTTCACTAATTAGACATGAGATAACTGTTCCTCTATAAGGTCACATTTTGAAGTGCAGGGGATTAGAACTTTGGAATTTGCCAGACGTGGTGGTACACGCCTTTAATCCCAGCACTCAGAAGGCAGAGGCAGGTGGATCTCTGTGAGTTCGAGGCCGGCCTGGTCTACAAAGCGAGTTCCAGGAAAGGCACAAAGCTACACAGAGAAACCCTGTCTAGTTTTCTATGTGTCAGAACAGAACACATTTTCTTTCTGATCCACAATTTTGGATTACTTTTTTTGCCAAACTATTAATATATGAAAAATAAAGATTAGTTTGACCCACAATTATATATTCTTCTATCACCAATTTCCCTCTAGATATCCGATCTTTAATGCATCTAAAAATGTGGTCTCAGCCGCAGAATAGCTTCACATTCCTTGTGCTTTCTACCCAGATCACTGTCACAACTGCCACCTCCTTGCTTAGCTGACATTATATTTCATCAAAGCATAAGATTAAGTCCTCTCCTCAGGCAAATGTTCTGTGTGCTTTAACCCTGGGAGGGGTGATAGGGTCCTTCTATAAATGTGATCCAATTGTTTTCCATTTTCTCTCACAAGGTTATCTGTTTGCTCCCCAATGTGCTTTAATTGTGTGGTAACATTTCATTTGGCATTTGATGATGCTCAAAAGTCAGAACTACAAGACCTATATAAACCTTTAATATAGTGTTTCTACAATAGAGTTGTTCAATGAGATACTAATCCTAATAGTGATTCAATGACACCATAAATGTTTCTCCCTTTAGTTCAATATTCTTTCCTTTGTAAATTCCAAGGACATTGGAGGATTTCAAATCCTAATTTCTCTGTTTTTTTTTTTTTTCAGAAAAGAATAAATCACCATTGCAGCAACAATCCCTATGATCAACAACAGTGACTTTCTTGCAAGATATTCTGGAACAGTAGTGGCAAAAAATGTTGTGGCAATAACCAAGACTATGGTGATATTTTATTTGTGCTGAAATGTGATTTTATTTGTATGTTAATAGATAAAGTTGCCTAGGGGTCAGAGCTAATAGCAAGCCATAGCAGAAGTCTGGCAGTGGTAGCACATGCCCTTAATCCTGATCACATGACAGGCAGATCTCTGTGTGTTCAAGGATACAGCCAGCATGGAGACACATGCCTTTAATCTCAATAAGAACCATAGAAGACCTGGAGGTCTGTACAGACAGTCAATGACGAGGCGGTCATGTAGTTGGGTTTACAACCAATGAGAAGGCAGAACAGAAAGTCAATAAATAGAACTACACAGGAAGTAGGTCTCTTGTTGAGGAGGACAGCAGTGGCAGTGAAGGGTAAGGTTTTTAGCTCTTAGCTATTGCTGTGACCTCTTGGGCTTTCATCTCTGCATTGGCTCCATGTTTCTTATTTAACAAGATGGTTACATCTACAAACAACTCTTTGATTGGATTCAAGACCCACTCCATGAGAAGGATCCCACGTCTGACACTGTTTGGGTGGCTAAAATTGTAAGACTAGTTAGGCAATTGGCCTAGGGGAAAAGTACAGCAACATAGCAATTAAATGACTCCTAATGACATTCTGCTATACCCATAGATCAGTGCCTCACTCAGTCATCATCCAAGGAGCTTCCTCTTGAAGTAGATAGGAACTAACACAGAGACCCATATCTGGATAATGAGCAGAGAGTAAAAGACTTTGGAACACTCAATCCAAAATGCAATATCTTAATCACATCCCTTCCCTCAGGGCTCAGAAAGTTCTGTGAAAGAGGATATACAAAGATTGTAAGTGTCAGAGAGGAAGGATGACACTGAGCAAACAGTGTCCTATTAATATAATAGAACTGGCATATGTAAATTCACAGAGACTGTGGCCTATGTAGGTTCAGGAAGATGGGAGCTCACAGGTCAGAGGGGGAAGCAGACATGAGCTCCCACCTCTAATTATGATATTCACTTGTAAAGGAAAAAATAGTTTTCTATAATGGAATATCACTGAGTATATTAACTACTCTTAAGGATAAGCACCATACACTGCCAACACAAAATGAACTCAATGTTATTTTGTGACATTTTGTCTTACATGTTGCTTTTGGGGGCATTTTTTGTCTTACTGCATTTTAAATTTTCTAGTATGGTTTTCAATTTTGTTTTTACAGGTTTTTGATGTATGTGTGCGTTTATGTGTTTCTCATGGTTTTTTTCTCTATTTAGTTTTCTTTTTTATTTTGCTTCTTGTGGGTTGATGGTTTTTTTCTAAAGATAGAGAGAAAGAAAGTGTGGACTTTGGTGAATGGAAAGTGGGGAGGATCTTGGAGAATTTGATAGACAGAAGGAAAATGATAATCAGAATATATTGCATAAAATTTTCTTTTCAATAATACACACACTTTTTTTAAAGCAAAGAAAATTTAAGGTAAGCATACAACCATGGACATGCTATCTCCTGGCACTCACTGTTTTTATTTCAAATTCTTATGAATCAGATCAGAATTAATAATTAGAGAAATAAATGTCTCATCAACGTTAAATTTGACATTCTTTATTTTACAGGATATAATCAAGCTTATTTCTTGAAAACGTTCACTGCATTTCAGATTCATAAGGCATTAAATGTGTAGCAAAAAAACATTCTAAAGATAATTATAAGTTAATGCAGTTCCTCCGAGGTCAGGAAATTTAGACTAATTTTAGAACAATTAGTTGCTATCATAAAATGTGCACAATATAATTAATAATTCATTCGCTTTAAGCATTATGTTGTTCTCTTTTAAGGCCTTTTGACCCTTTCCAGAGTAAAAACACAGCAACAAAAAAAGAAGAGCATCTACATCTGTACTCCCTCGGGTGTGGCTCATGCTAAGTATGCAGATCGCTCTATCACTGTTCAGACGCCCCGTCCTGTTTCTGCTCTCTGCTTCCTCTACTTATGTCACTGTCATAGCTGTGCTATGTTTTTCATATGTCAAGTATGATGCTCCCTGGGAGCCACTGTCTTCATTCTGCCCTCTGCCCAGCACTATCATCTCCACAATATCTAAACGATTTATAGCTATGCACTAAAACATGATGCTATTGCCAAAGTCTTCTGGATGCTACTCTTCCAAGTTGCTTGTCTTAGCCTTGTTTGGGTTCCTCATAGTTTTCCACGGCCATCTTATGGTTTGTTTACCTGTTTAGTCCTGGCATTACCCAGCTATATTTCAAACTGAGTTGCTGCTATATCCAGAGATCCTGGAACAATGTACAATGTGCCACACTCAATGGACACTCGTTGGAAGAATATGTGAAAGATCAGTGGATAATCATTCATCAAGTTATTAAAAATTCATGGTTTAAATAGGATAATGGTTTAAATGTTTTTATCAAACTATTGAAAAACATAATACCAAAACAGCCTGCTCATAGAGTAGAAAAATGATTTTAAGTAGTTTCATTGATTTTTACTACTTTGATATTATTTAATGTTGTCCAAAACAATGAATATCACATAATGGTGGGAAATGTTGCTCATCACATTGATTGACCACAATTTAATGTTTGTTTCTTACCCTGTTTCTGGCTTATAAGTTCCTGGGTGACATCAGAATGGCTCCAAACTAGACATTTCAAAATAACTGGTTAACTTCTTCTGGAAAATAAGTAGGTCCTGACATTGCAGTTATTTACTAACATTTAACAAGTGCTAATTTGGTCTTAGCTATATTACCTAACTGTAAGCAAAAGCAGCATAATTTGATTTATTTCACTAGTTGCCATGGTGTTAGAAAAGTACATAAAATTGTAGAATTTGAATGAAAAATAGATTTATTTTTGTATTTTTCCCATTCTTTTGTGATCTTTATGTGTATAGACAGACTACTCAGTAATACTGACATTTGTGGGCTTTCAAAATTGATGATATTTTACCAGATTTATTTTAAGATAATGATAACAACATCATATATAAATAGCAAAAATCAAGTTTGATCATTTTCTCTTCATTCCCAATTCCTTTTGTGTTCTTATTAAATAAAACTCATAAGATACCAAGAAAATATGGTCTCTGCAGTGCTGAAATGTAAACATACAATCCAAATTTTCTGTGAATCCAAACATTTGATGGCATATGAGCCAATGAATCAGAGCATTGAAATTGAAGTTCAGACCCAGTGTTTAACAAGGAAGGGATGAAATGATAGTAAAAATATATGTGATCTCACTAGGTCCATTAAATATAACTGGAAAAAAATAGCATAGTTTCAAATATCTATCTTTCAGTAAAAGAGAGATTAAGGTCTAACACTTTTTCTATGAATTTTTTATTCTGAAGGTAAGGTGTTATGCTCTAGGGTTTTAAAAAATCCTGATTACCTTATAAGAAGTTGATCCTGCCAATATGTTTCTTATAATGCCATACCAAACAAGACAATGAACTTGCCACTTAGCTAACAGATTCCAATTTAGTACTATTATACCTGAAGAATCTTAATTTATTATAAAGCAAAGTCTTATTTTGAGGCAATATTCACATGCTGTATTGAGTGAATTATGAATATTGAATCATCTTTTTAAAAATTATCATCTGTACTTATATTTAGAGCGGCAGTTAATATTTCAGATTTAAGGCTAGGTGGTGGTGGCACACACTTTTATTAATTCCAGCATTTGGGAAGCAGATGCAGGTGGATCTCTGTGAGTTCAAAGCCAGCCTGGTCTACAAAATTCGTTCCAGGGCATCCAGGGATACACAGAGAAACCATATCTTGAAAAACCAAGTTCTGTATATGTGTGTGTGTATGTGTATGTATATAGTATGCAAATATATATATATATATATAATCCAAATATCCACTCCAATCTTGATTTTACAAAGCTAAATTTTCATTTTATCTATTTCTTATTATTATTGAAAACAATACTTTAAATTTCATTGAGCAAGTTTTGGTAATTATACATCTATCACAATGTATAGTGGGGTTCTTCTATCCCCTCCAATCCTGAGAATATGCTGCGTGTTTCTCTCTTTGTCACATAGCTCCATAACCCATATTGTAACACTTCTGATCTCTTTATCAAATTGATATTTATTCCTAAACATACAAATGTTTGAACAAAATATTTTATTGCCAGCTGTTAGTTAGTTTCAGAACACTAGAAGCTATAAGAGACATGTCTTCCCAACATTAAAGTACTATTTTCACTGGCACATTTGCTTTCTTTCCTCAGAATTCTATAAATCTGATGAGTAAACTGTTGTTCAACTTGTGCCAAATTTATAGTGAACAATATGAAATGAGCTTAGAAGCTCTGAGCACAGTAATGATGAATGATGAAGAAGTTGGAGGAGCTCCTTGTCCTTTGCAATCTTTGCAGAAACACACTACACACCATAAATGTACATGATTCAGGGAAAAAGAAAACTTTCAAAATAGTAGTACTAGGTTAGAATATAGAAAACCGAGAAGAGAATCAAGAACTATATGCTTTCCTAATTTTTTGCAATTGTTGAAGTATTACTTATATTTCAATTTGTGATATATCCAAGCTCTTTTCTTCTTTCCAAGTACAATCTTGAATTTTCACTGAAAAAAAAGTTGTCAGGCCACTTGGATGTGTTTGCTTTTTTTTTTTTTTATGAAGTATTCACTATTTAATCATTGTCTGACCTGACACTCATTTCTGTAAACTTTCACTTTCTTTCCCACTACATGGGTTTGAAATGCCATTAATAGTCACAGAAAATCAGAAAACAGAAGTGAAGATAAATTAATGAAAGTATCCAATGCTACCTGCCAAGGAAAGCAGCATCTTCTCAGGAAGAATGAATAGCTTGACTCAAAATAATATTAAATGAATATTTGCTATTAATATTTTGGGGTTAGAAAAATATGAATTATTACAATTGACCAATTTCAATGTTGCCCTACTTTGGCATTTTCATTTGAATAAGCAAAGATATCAAAACATCTTTTATTTGCTCATTTGCTCACAACTTTTATTAAAAATTACCCCCCTACCAAATACATGTTGTGTGCAGGACAGTAGACAAGGCATTCAAGACAAAATATATTTTTTTCATTAACACTCATTTAAGAATGCCGTCACTGTCATTTAGTGGGAGACAGTCAGGCTTATCTTTTGTTGAGAAATGAGTTCAGTAAGGGAAGTCACACACTCTTGTTTTCATAGACTTGCCTGCACATGAATTGTAATGAATTTCACTTAAAGTAGATAACACTTTTGCTTTCTTTCACCAACTACAACTCGTCATTGTAGACTATGTGATTTCTGAGATTTAGCATTTTCTGTCTCTCCCCACCATTTTCAGATTGCACTCTTCCACAACTTAAACAGTTATTCCTTCAGGTTCTTTGTTTTCTAAACAACTAGTAATACAACTAGGCACAAGGAGAATAGTGAAGAGTGTAACAGGTCTTTCTTTGGATGGCCAGCTCCTGAAAAAATGACACAGAGACTTTTTATTAATTATGAATGCTTGGCCTTAGCCTAGATTTGTTTCCAACTACCTCTTAAAAACTTAAATTAATCCATTTACAGTAATCTGTGTTTTGCCACAAAGCTCATATCTGTCTTCCTCCTCATCTGAATAGTGAATCCTCCCACCTCAGATTCTTTCCCAGAGTTCTTATACTGCCCAGAAGTCCCATCTATCCTCTCCTGTCTAGCTGTTGGCCATTTAGCTCTTTTTTAAACCAATCTGAAGGCGCCTTAGGCAGGTGGGGAAGGACAGAGACACATCTTTACATAGTTTACAAAAGGATTATACCAACATCTCCTTTTTTAGTTCCCCAAAAGGCTCTTTTTCTAATGTCAATAAACTATATACAATGAGAAGAATTATAAGAATTACATTCACAATGTCCAACTCATTTGTATTTGGCAATTTTGGAGAAAGTACTCTCTTATCCATGCTATCTTGGTGAGTTCAAAGTTTTGGACCTAAATCACTTTCTATCATAACTTACATTATCAACCCCAAAATATCCTTTTAGACCTTAAAACATTTTCTTAGATAAATAACTTAAGTGTTTATGTCTCTCAACCTTTATTAACTTTTCATCTCTGTTATGAGTTACTTTTCTGAATCTGATAACAAGGAAAATTGTAAAACTATGACTATCTAGTCTTCAACCTCATTAGAAACCTGAGAACAATAAAATTTTACCTAAATAAACTAGAACTGCAGAGCAAGCAACCTCCAAAACTATAGAAATGACAGATATAGCTGGCTGCCTGGCAGTCATACAAGTTTCCTCTGCAGCATTGGGGCATCCACCTTCAGCCTACAGGCCTAGAATATCTCACAGACTTTTCTAGAAAGCTGTAATTTTGGAGGACTGACCAACCTTGTCTTGCCAAAGTTTGGCAGTCAACTTCCAGTGTGTCCTGCTGGTATAATTTGGACAGTATACTGTCAGCAAATTGAAGCAAAGGAAGTTTCTTGCCCAGTGGCTATCTCTGCCACATTGAAAGAAAACTCCATATGGAGGTATTTCAATGCTCATCATCTTCTCTGAAGTAGATTGTTGTTGCCAGGAACAGATGTATCTCACTGTAATGACAAGCCTTATGTTATTAAAAACATTACATGCCATCCTAAATGCCATATTCTGCAGCTCTCTGAAGTGTTTCAAGACCACCTATCTATCTAAAATATGTCTTTCTTTGCCATTAAAAAATACCTAACATGACTACAAATTTGATTGTCATCGATGACTAACTACTTACCTGCATGTCTTAACTATTCTAAAGTGTTTGTAATAATATCTTTCAAGGGCTAGAACTTTACATTATATTTTTAAATGAGCTGCATAGGTACAATACCTTAAACAAGAGTAGAAACATATATAGAGTATGTTATAACAAAATAACCTTAAATTTGTATCAATATATAAAATTCCATACAAATGCAACATATTTGAAACGAGTCATTGCTTTTTAATTTAAAAGTAAATTCAATAATCTGCCCTTTTATTCTCTCATTTCTTTTCCCCCTTTTTTTCACTAGATAGGAGAGAAAAGAGATAGAAGAAATATGAAGAAAGAAGGAAGGAAAGAAAGAAAGAAAGAGAGAAAGAAAGAAAGAAATCTCTTAATCTAACTTCTTTTGTTTAGTTTCCTCCCTGATCATGACCAATAACAACTCCTAACCAACCCAACTAAATGAAGACAAACATCTATAACACACTGAATGACCAAAAAACACCATCTCACCTCTTGGGAATGTGTACATCTTGTTCGTAAAATTATTTCCTGTTGTCTGGGGTTGATAGCATCTTTAGGAGACCCTGAGAAAACTGGGATAATGGCCCATTCCTGGGAAAGCTAGCTGTTATCCAGTCTCTGTGTGAAGGGAAAATGCAGAGCTATCCTGAAGTCCAGGCTAGAATAGTCTGTGAGGATGGACCATCTCAGCTAGCTACTTTAAAATTTGCCTGAGTACAGATTTTTGAGGGAATGGCAACAGGGGCATTCTGTGAGGCTTGATTACCTTGGCTACTTGTCTTGTCTTCATTGGTGTCTTGTCCTTTTATTCTGAAAACACATAAACTTTTAAGGGTAATACATGTCTGCATTAACATAAGTATGGAATGTGTGATATATACAAGTCAACTAAAGATAATTTTCTATTCTATGTTTCAGGTAAAAGCCATTTGTCAACTTTATAAGTCTGTTTGGACTGCATAAATCTGTAATATAAATCTCCATCCATGCCATATGAAAGGATGGCAGGTAATAAGTCATGAGGACTCTGGAGACAACAATAGTTATCATGTCTCATCCAATCTCAGAGATGTTCCCATGTAGAGGGACCAGCCTATATGTCATCTGTCCTGTAGTTTTTCTTAGTTTCTTTTTTCATGTCTGTAGCCAAGATTTTCAGGAGTTCCTACCCAGTCAAATCTGATCTGTATTAATTTTGAAGGAATCCATAGCTTTTCATTTCCTGTGGAAACAAAAGAATAACCTCTCCCCCAATGGAACACAATTCTTGACTTTCATTCTGAAGTTAAAATGTTCTTAAAATATATATGATGGTTTAATTTAGCGGTTTTTTTTTCACAATCCAATCTCTCTCAGCATCCTTTTTTTGTTCATTAGCATTTTTAAATTTAAAATTAATAAAGCACTTTATAGGATTCAGATGCCTGGTATCTCCCATCATCATGTGGCTTGTTCTTTGCACAATACTTTACTCTCTCTTTAAATATTTCATTTTATTATTTTCAAAGTATTTATTTTTATGACTGCCTATACACATTTTCTTTTCTTTCTTCAGCACATAAGCACACTTTCAAGCATACTGTACCTGTTCAGAAGTTTCCTCCATGTAGACCTGGGTTTTTGCACACCTGCAGCCTGCGGTTTTTCTCTGACCATGTGAGCAAAGCCTTAACAGGCCAGGCACCTGCTGTGAGTACCCAGACAGAATGAGGTGGTTACATGAAGCAAGAATACTCACAAGCCTGCCTCAGATGCTACAGGGGCTGTGCACCATGGCTCTGGGAAAATGTTCACTTTGCCTTTCTGTAAGAGCTCAAGTTTATACCTGAAGACACTAACCCTGCTTGATAGTCTATGGTTGCTAGGAAGTTGCCTCTACCTCCCAAACCAGAACTTTTCTGAGCTTTCTCAGGCCCTGTGCTTGCATATATTTGCTCTGTATTGGGTGCCAAATGCAACAGATCTTTCTTTGAACCAACAGGTCCTGAATAATTGCAGAGACATTTTAATAATTTTGAAAGGTTGGCCTAAGTTTAGACTTGTTCCCAACTAGATCTTAAAACTTAAATTAACCCATTTATATTAATCTACATTTTGCCATGTGGCTTGCTACCTCTCCTCAGTACCATATGTCTGACTTCCTCCCTGTCTGGATGGTGAATACTGCCACCTCAGAGTCTTTCCCAGAGTTTCTATCTCTATCTGGATGTCCTGCCTATCCTCTTCCACCTCCATATTGGCCATTTAGTTCTTTATTAAAACATCAAAGGTACCCTAGGAAGGTGGGGAAGGACAAGAACACATCTTTACATAGTTTATGAAAAGATTATTCCAACCGAAAATGATATCAAAGATAAACCATTTGCCAAATAATGGAGAAAATGATGAAGGTTAGAGAAAGCATGAAGATTGGCAGTATTAAGACAAAGTATGATTGATCCTTCTTAATCCTAACCCCACTCCTCATAACACACACACACACACACACACACACACACACACACACACACACAGCACTACTGACTCTTCAATGGATTGTACCTTAACCTTGGATGAGTAGTTAGAGAATATGTATATCAAAGAGACATGATATAAGTTGCCCAGTAAGCTCTCTGAAACCTCACTGGCCAGTGCTATCTTTACATTTCCAGGTGTAACTCTGCTGTTATATCAGTCTTTCTTGGTGAAGTCTCACAGAAACAAGCCTACAAAAGATTTAACATTTTAAGAACAGCCAAAGCCCCCACCCAGCCTTTTTCCTTCTTCCTGTGTTCAACTGATAATTTCTCCTTAGAAAACCTGCAATAAATATATCTCACAAAGAATGATACATTCATATAATTAAAGGATTTGGAGCACTTCTTAATATTTGCAACAGCTATTGCAATTACAACTGGTTCATTGCATAACCAACTATTCCAAGGGCCCTAATGGATAGCTACCCCAAATACACATGAAATAGTGGTGATTTCAGTCTTGTCGCTTCCCTGCAGATGGCATTAATGCCTGTGTAGTACCTCAGGGGAGAATAATTAGATATAATTCTCTAAGCAAACACAAGCAAGTGAGAGGAAGCTAGACAAGTGTGCATTTACAAGTCAAATAAATCTGTCTACCACTTATTTGATGTCACTTTTGGGGATAGCGACAACAATGCCATTATCCTAAAGATGACTTGTTCTGGGCATTTCGTCAATATGTAAAGGAGATGGCACCTTCCCTTAACAACATGTCTGGTAGGTGTGGATAGCTTTCAGCTGACAAAAGTTTTACAATAAATTTCAGATTATCTGCATGAAAAGGACTTGTGCATTTTAGCAGCTATAATAAGAGAGGCATCTGATGAATCCTTAAGCTTCCTCTTCTGTTACTTCTTGCATATATACTTTTTTATTTTTGACAAAAAGTCTCAACCAATCAAATAAACATTGTTACTGTTTTATTAATATGATTATTACCACTTAGAATTTTTTCCTCATTTCTGTAAGTTGTGTTTGGTAAAATGGTAGTTCCCATTTGTAGAGTAAATGTTATTTCAGCCATCACTCACAGAGCTGAATAAGCTCAGTGTGACTAGAGCAACATTTTAAATTCCTTAGCCTAAGGCTTGATTACAACCACAACACTCCTACCCATACAAAAGAAATTTTGGGAAAATCAGCATCACATATAAATTCTTATGCCCTAAATATTTAGGAAAGTAATTTCTTTCCCAATAACTGTCTTATGGGATTTAGACTTTGGACTTGTATTGCTCACTTTGAAACTAGTATGCTATTAATTAAATGCAAACTGGATAAAATGGGCTAGTTGGAAAAGTATTGCACAACATGGTTTAGATCTGAAGGTAGAGCAAACTCCACAACAAATACTTTCACAAAGAAAACCTGAAAGACATGAATCATATATCTGCAAAAGTAAAGTTTCCCATTGCTTTGACAGTCAAATCTCCCCTAAGAAGCAGGGTGAAGGGAAGAGCCCTAAGAGTAGAATAATGTACTTTTTACAAAAATTTCTGTGACTTATGCTGTATTTAGAACAAGAGGAGGAAGGTAATTATGATTTTTCTGGATGCATTATGATTCACTAACATGTTCTCAATTCTTCATTACTGACATGTATTATGTGAAAATTTTTATAACTGTAATTTTATTTTAAATGGTAAGTACTCTTAGTAAGGAAACTAATGCAATGACCAGTAATAAACATTCCAAAAAAAACATAGGTTATTTGATCAAATTTGGAATATGGCATTCAGTTTCTGAATAACATTTCAAAAAGAAGATAATAGAAATTGGGTATATTTAGAGATGTGAGATCAGGATAGCCAGGTATTCATAAATAATAACCCATGTGATTACTAATTTGTTTATGACCTGCTTCCCTTGCTAGTTGGAGAGTTCATGAGCACAGGCGAAAACTGTCAGGTATAAAATTTTATCTCAGGACTGAGGAATGGTAGGTAAAGAGCTTGATGTACAAGCACAGAAATGTAAGTTCAGATAGTCAGCATCCTGATACATGCTTTTCTTCCCCCAGTTGGAGCTGGATGAGCATCAAAGACAGGCAGATCCAACAGGCTAAAGGACAAGCATGTCTAGCAGCAACAGTGAACTACAGATTCAGTTAAAGATCCTCAGTTAAGAACTAAGAGAAAGAGTCACACACACACACACACACACACACACACACACACACACACACACACAGGTGCATGCTCACACATCAGTGCATGCAACAGCACAGAGTTAACACACATATACACCCTTTACAAAAACACATTCAAATATGTTATCTCTAATAAAAACAATAAACACTATATAAGACAGGGAGTGAATAATTATTTATTTTCTGATAGATAAAATTTTCTTGTATAGACAATACTTTAGAATGTAAGCTTCCTGAAACTAATTTAAGTAATATTTTGTAGCAGATTGAGTTATTTTACATGCCAATGGCACAACCAAACCAAGGGTGTTAATCTAATTGAAATAAAATTGGCAAGTCATTTCTGCCTCAATACACAGTACTTGGTAAAAGAACTTTCTATTCAAGGTCATGGGACACTATTATTTTGATTTCTCGTTGCAGAATGAAATCTGGTTTAAGCTTGCATTTATCAAAAGTAGACTAGAAGTTAATATCTGAAAGCTTCCAGCTTTTCTAGGAACAGGATGATGATATTTGGTTTATTATTATGTTTGCATTTTTCACCAATTATTAAGGCAACATTAAAAACAAAGTTAATCAAGGTGAAAAAGTCATTCCAAACTGAGGATTAAGTGACTGTCTTATCTTTTTAAAATAATAATAATTTTAAAGTATAGTTCCTTTTTTTTGAACTTGTTATTCTTTGTGGATTTCACATCATGCATCTTGATCCCACTCATCTCTCTGTCCCTTGCTTCCACCCTCTGCCCTTGCAACCTCCCCACCCCAAAACAAATTTAAAAATGAAAAACAAAAAACAAAAAACTAAACAAACAACAACAAAAATAAATAAATAAAATCTCACTGTGGAAGCTGTAGTACTGTCCAAGTGAGTCACTATACCCTAGTCCACACATCTTATAAGTGTTCATTGCAAGTGGGTCATCGGTCTGGTTCAAGGCTTCTGCTATACCCTCAATACTGGGCTCTTCATAGGACTCCTTTTGGATATCCTATGGTTGCCTTGTGTCGTGGAGAACCTATAGCTTTGGATCTTCAGGTCTAGCCCCTTCACCTGCTCCAGAAGTTCATAGATGAGTGGGTATTGGGATGGGCTACCTCGTAGTCCTGGTTCTGGGCCTGAGTGGTAGCTGGATTGGTCAGTCTGACAGTTTTCCCTCATCATCACCACCCAGGCAAGCTCTCCAGCACTGCCTTGGCTAGCTTACCCAATGTCGCAGAGAGCAAGGAGCAAGGCCAGTTGTGCTCTCACACCCTTGGATCCAGCTCACCTGCACTTACACCACCAGGGCCAGCTCTACTGTTTTGCCCAGGTAAGGTGCAGGGCCCAATCTCTGGATTGCTTTCCTTGGTGAGGGTCAGGACCAGCTCTTCCATTCTCATGTCCCAAAGGTCCGATCTCCTGGCCGTCGAAAGTGGCAAAGGATTGGGGGGAGGGCATATTTCCCTTACCCTTGCCATCCCACGGCATATGAGGGATGGAGCAGGGCAGCTCTCCTGCTCTCATGCCCACAGGCCTGGCTCACCTGTGCCCCCCTCTGCAAACAGGATCAACTATAGCGTGCTGCCCAGGTGAGGTGCCATGCTCACTCTCACGTGTTCTGCAGCTGTCGAAGGGCAGGTCTAGCTCTCCCACTCTTGTGGCCCCAGGACTAGCTCTTTCATCTGCCACAAGTGGCAAGGTACTAGGGAAGGGAGAGGATTTTTTCTCATCCATGCCACCACATGGTAGACAAGAGGGGGTCAGTCCTCCTGTTCTCATGTCCCCCCACTCCTGGCCTACTCATTTGTGCCCCACCAACAGGGTCAGTTCTATTGTGCTACCCAAGAGAGGTACAGGACCTGCTCTCCTGAGGGTTGCTGCCTGTGGGGGGCAGTACCAATTTTCCCATACTCATGACCTCAGGACCAGCTCTCCCACCTGCCACAGGTGGCAAGGGGCAGGGAGGAGGGAGGTCATTTCTCTTTCGTCCTCTGCTCTCTCCACCATAGGGCAGATGAAGAGTAGGGCCAGATCTCCCATATGCATTCACATTACTAGATCACCTGCGATTCCTTCAACAGGGGTCAGCTCTACTATACTGCCCAGGTTAGGTCCTGGACCCACTCTCCTGAGTGTTTCAAAGCAATGACTTGAATTTGGGAAGATCATGAAGTTTAATATCACATGTGAAATTGAGAAACTCATTGAAGTCTTCAATTGACTATTCTAAATTGTAGTGCTCATGGGAAGACAAGAAGAAATACTGTTGATAAACAGTCTTGTGATTCTTTCCTTGGATTCACAATTCCTGGAAGTTACTACAGTTGCCAAATGAGTGGGATCACACAGCTTCTGTGCAGCATCTACTTGAAACTAGGAATGGAGGGCTTGGCAGGGAAGTTGTCTTGAGAGAGACATGAGAGGAAGTAATTAATGAAAGAGGCCCCACTGGAGAAAGCCGGTATGAAATCAAGGATTTCAGAAAAGCCATTGCTTACCTCTTTGAGAATATCTGTTTTTCCTTCTGTGACATAAATCAGCCAGAGTGCAGTTCTTAACCTCTATAGATGACTTGGGGACACTTAAGAGAATTTTTTTCTCACATTGCCAAAGCTTCCTGCCATGCACGTGTCCACCTACCGCCTCACTCATCTGAATGACCATCATTTATTCTTGTTTAAAATTAATACGAATCTTGTATTTTTAGGAACAGTGTTATTTTGAACTCCTAACCACATTTCCTTTTTATTCAAATGACATATATCAAGCTTAAATCTAACTTTTGTTAACTAGATATAAACACATACTTACAAAAGCTCCATGCCCAAATAGGACAAGTTTCCCCAATAAAGAAAAAGTACCTTATTGAAGGGACACATGATATGTTCTAAAATGAACCATGTATTAATTTTGAAAAACATGGAATCAAGAAAATGTACATTATTAAAATTCAAATATAAAAGTGGGTCCCTACCTATAAAAGACTATACAAATGTATGTCAATTTACCAAAATTAATGAAGCATTATTTGTACATTTTGTAATGTTTATGAAAACAAGATCCTTGGCTTTTTGGCTCTTTAAAAATTAGGTGACATCAAACATTCCTTGGTCCTGCCCTCCTGATAGCTTTCTTTTTAGCTTTTCTTTTCTTTTCTCATGCATTACATCAAAAACACAGATTTCCCTCCCTCCATTCCACCTAGTCACTCCCCTGTACCTATCCTCTCTGTAAAAAAAAAACTAAACTAAACTAAAATTTAAAAAGTTCTTCTAGGGATATCCACCAAACATGGCCAACAATATAAATTAGGCTGGACACAAACTCTCATATCACAACTGGATGTGGCAATCATGTAGGAGGAAAAGGGTCCCAAGAACAGGGAAAACCACAAGTACACCAACAGGCAGCCTGGGTGATCCAGCAGAGTGGTCTCTGTTGCAGGTTTCTCAGAATTCTGCATCTAGAATGGCTCCAGGACTGCTGGCTGAGATGGTCCAGCCTCACAGACTACTCCAGCTGTAACTTCAGACAAGCCTTGCATTTTCCCATTGCATAGAGACTGAACAACATATAGTAAGGTTGACTCTCCCAGGGCTTGGCCATTGTCCCAGTTTTCTCAAGGTCTCCTAAAGATGCCAGCACACCTAGACAACAGGAAGCAGTCTAGAAAACATTCCCACATTCCCAAGAGGTAGGATGGGTGGTTTTTGGTCTTTCAGTGGGCTATGGATGTTTATCATCATTTGAGGGGGTTGGTTACAAGTTGTTATTGGTCATGCTAAAACAAAAAAGCTAAACAAAAGAGTTAAATTCAATGACCTCTTTCTAAAGAAAAAAAAGGGGGATATAATATAGGAATGTGAGATAAAAGGATGGATTGTGGAGTCTACTTTTGAATAACTATTAATCTTCAAATATTTTACATTGGTATGGATTTTGGTTTATTGATAAAAATTTAAAGTTATTTTTGTTATACTGTATGTATGTTTCTACTCTTGTTTGGGATATTATGTTGATGCAGCTCATTTAAAAATGTAATGTATAATGAAAAAATGAAGGTCAGTAGTTAGTCATCTATCATAATCATCTTTGTAATCTTATTATGTATATTTTCAAGGTTAAACAGATATATATTTAGACAGATAGATGGTATTCAAATACTTGAAAGAACTACAGAATATTTATTTAATAACCTGAGTGTTTTCATGACAGTGAGACATGTCTGCTCCTGACAGCACCAATCTACTTCAGAGAAGATGATGGGCATTGAAGAACCTCTGAATGGAGTCTGTTTTATTTGTGGCAAAAGTTAGCCACTGGGCAAGAAACCACCCTTGCCTTGACTGCTGAAAGTATGTTGTCCAATTTCAACAAACAGGACACAAAAGAAAGTAACTACCAAGACAAGGTAGGACAGTCCTTAAAAATTTCCTGTTTCTCAAAAATGTCTGTCAGATATGCTAGGTTTGTAGGTCAAAGATAGATGCCTCAATGTTGCAGAGGAACTTTGGGTGACTGTCCACACAGCCAAATGTTGCTGTTGTTAGGTAATATTACATCCCTCTGTGGTCTTTGATGGAGTTTAAGACTAAATAGTTAGACTCATAGTTTTCCTTAGTTATGATAAAAAGTAAATTAGGTATGAAACTTTAGACTCACCAAGATAAGATAGATAATAGACTATTTTCTCTAAATTTGCCAAATACAAATGGACTGGATATTGTAACTATAATTCTTACTTGATAACTGATTTTGTCGTATATAGTTTTACTATGCTAAAATTAAAACCTTCCTTCTTAAATAAACAAAAAGGGGGAAATGTTGTGGAATAATCTTTGTGTACATGTAAAGATGTGTGGCTCTCATTGTTTTAATAAAAAAATAAATGTCCAAAAGCTAGGCAAAAAGAGTTAGGCAGGACTTGGGGACAGGGAGAGAGCTCTGGGAGGAAGAAGGGTGGAGTCACCAGGAGACATGGTGAGAAACAAGATGAGAATGCCATGCTGAGGAAAGGTACTGAGCCAAGTGGTAGAACATAGAAAACAAACATGGGTTAATTTAAGTTGTAGGAGCTAGTTAATAACAAGCCTAAGCTATTGATTGAGCATTTGTAACAAATAATATGTCTTTTGTGATTATTTGGGAGCTGTCTGGCAAGACAGAAAATTCTGCCTACATCTGGGTCTTCAATTCAGCTCTGTTGATCAACCTGTCTGTTTTAGTTGGATTAACATAGTAAAAATGGCCCTCCTATCAAAGGAATCTACAGATTCAACACAATCCCCATCAAAATGGCAACAGAATTCCCTACAGACCTTGAAAGGATAATACTCAACTTCATATAGAAAAGCAAAAACCCAGGATAGCTAAAAAAAAAAAAACTGTATAACCAAATAACATCCAAAGGTATCATCATCCCTGATTTCAAGCTATACTACAGAACTACAGTCATGAAAAATGCATGGTATTGCTGACAGCTTTTTAAAAAATGACTCCCACTCTTAAATTCTTTCCTAAAATGTTGAATTAATTTCAGAAATTTAATATAATAGAAATGCTTAACTCATTGTCAATATTTTTTTTTTAATTTTGGTGTGAGGGGGAGGTAGTGTACCCATTAAAGCCAGAAGAGGGCAGCATATCCCTGAGTGAAGTTATAAGCTCTTTTGAACCAACTGACGTGGGTGCTGGACACAAAATTTATGTCCTTGGGAAGAGCCACAAGCACTCTTAAGAGCTGAGGTGTTTTTCTAGCCCAATGTCAGCATGTGTATGGAACTTTCAGTATAAGTTGTATGGTTTTTTTTTTTATTTTATTTTTAATTTTTTTTTTTTTTTTGGTCACCAAAACACCACTCTTTAGAAATACTACTTAAGATGGAAAAAGTGCAAAAGAGACTAAGAAATGCTTGCAAAGTCATCTTAATAAATAATTTTTTGATGAATAATATATTACTTTTATAACTATTGGCCAAACTATTTTTGAGCAGTTATGATTGTAGTTAATAGACAAATTATTTTTATCTAAAAAATTTGGAATATATATTATTTCTGAATGAATGGCCATATTTTATTTGATACATAAGACCTGCAGCTGCTTTCCATAAGATTTGACAAAGAAATAGTTTGGGAATAACTCCTCTGCCTATAGCAGTGTATAAAGGAGATTCATCTTTCCTGTTCAACATCCCAGACACTTAATCCTCATGTAGTTTATTTTAACACACACAAAGGTATTATCAAGGCAAGAAAAGTAAAATGTAATATCCATTGACTCTGTAAAATGTCAGTACCACAGGTTTAGTCTGAGACCTTCAAATCAAATGATAAATGTGTACCTTTGTCAAATTGTTATGGATTATGGTCAAGTTCTCTCTGGTCATTTCTTTAAAAGTCAGGTTTCCTTTTAGAATGGGAGGTTAAAGAATCATCTTCCTGTTTGAGCGATTTTATGAAAAGACTATTTTTAAGGTCAAAACCAACTAAATTTTCTCCGGTTATAAAAGAATGAGCTATAAAATTCTCAAAGTTAGTCTCATCTACCCTTCAAAGGATGTAGCAATACACAGAGTTGGTCATACAGAAGATTATTCTGTAATTGATAAAATGAATAGGGAATAGAAACTTATGTCTCAGGCACATTGACTCAGGCAATAAAAATAAATGTATCTATAACAATTATTCTTTCACTAAAGACGTGCAGTTACACATGTATGTCAGATAACCTTAGGTAAGCCAAAGCAAAAGGTTTTTCCCTATAACTAAAATAATGTTGTCCTTTGAATGAATGAAATACACAAATGTTCTGCTGATAGGGTGTTGATTTTTTTAATATAACTTTTGAAGTCACAAGTAAAAAAGAAGCAAACAGAAAACAAAAAAGAAAAGAGAAAATGAAGTTTTAAAAAATTAGACTTCACCCCAACAAAATTTTGCAAGTAGTAACTGAAAATCCAGGACAGTTTTTCTCACCTTTCTATTTTTCTACATCAAAGTACCCTTAGCTAGAACTTTTTTCTTCTATTTTATTGAAGATGAATACTGACATTGTGGAATCACTGCTAAGATTGGGACTGATGACTGAAATGAAAAATCCCTGTTTTGAGGGTGAAAGAAGAATGTTCTTGAAGGTCTGAAATAAATTATTTGCTGAGACTATGTGTACATGGGCACAATGGTCTTTTCAGCAATAGACAGAAAGGCCTGCCAGGCTCATAAATCTGAGAAAACAAAAAAGGGGAAGAAACACCTCAGGGAAGCCAGCTCCCACAAAAGAACAGAATGAATAATCTCTCTCCATTTGGAAAAGAAATGCAATGTGAATATCACTAACATGGCATGTAAGGTGCTCATGAAAACCTGATGCTAGCTTAGTGAAAACTACTATTTTGCTTGTCCGTGTATGCTACTGTGTTTGAGACATTTACTAAAATTAAAATGGCAAGGTTACTGTATTATACCCATATCAAAACCAGGAATTTTCTTTGCATGATTGAAATATCTGCATAGTAAGTGATGTGTTGGTACCTTCCAGCCTGAGACACCCAAAGATCTGACTGTAGTTGACCAAGTTTCTGTGGCAGAGGACACATACCATGGAAACCATAGACTCTCAGGAAGGAGGCATAGAAAAGACTCATCATCAAGTTTGTGCTTTGGGAAGGTGAAGTACACTCTGACGTGGATGGAGTCAGGCAGCAGGGATACTTGCATAGTTCTGCATCTTATTAGATCTCACTACTGTTCTGATTTTGTTTGTTATGGGTCTTTTTACATTGTAACCTCTTCTTGGCTTATCTTTGGATGAATTTAGTAAACTCTCCCATTCTCAGATTTTTATAACTTAATGTTACAGGTGTTTAAAGTATTCACTTCAGGTAGCTCACATTTCTTTGATGTCTGAATGTTTCGCCATTCTTCCTTAATTCTGTTAGTTCAGATCATCTCCTTCTTTTGGTCAGCTGGGTCAAGACTGTTGATCTCTTTTATCTTCTAAGAATCAGCTCTTACATTTCTTGATGCTTATATTACTTCAGTTGCTTCTGTTTCATTGGTTTCTGTTTTGAATTTTTCATAGAAATGTGTTATCTTTCATTATCTTTTTAATTTTTAATTTCCATATATGTATATATTGTACATTTAGCATAGTCCTTATCAGGTTCCCCTGATCTCTTCCCAGTTCTCTATCTTTTTTCTTCCCATCAGTACTCTTCGCTCCCTTAGATTTACTTCTACTTTCTTTTACCATTCATTCATTTATTTTTTAGTTATTTATTTTAATTTTTGAGGCTATAATACAATTATGCCATTTCCTCCTTCCCTTTCCTCCCCTCCAGACCAGTGGTTCTCAGCCTTCTTAATGCTGCAGCCCTTCTTTATGTTTTGGTGACCCCCAACCATAAAATCATTTTGTTGCTACACCATAAGTGTAATTTTGCTGTTGTTATAACTTGTGAATATGTAAATATCTGATATGCAGGTAATCTGATATGTGACCCAAGGGTCGCAACCCACAGATTGAGAACTGATGCTCTAGACCATCCTTGATCTCTGATTTCTTCCCACTGACTGGATTGCAGTTTGGTTTGCTCTTGTTTTGCAAATTCTTGATTTGTGTTGTCATTTAATTATGTCCTTCTGATTTTTTAATGTAGAAACTCAGAGCTATGAATTTCCCTATAGTTCAACTTGTGCCCTGTATGTCTCCCAGAGGTTTGTCATATTGTATATTCATGAAAGTAGGATAAACCAAGTGAGGCTGAGATTGTAATGTGTAAATATATAGTAGTCACTGAACTACTTGGAAGTAGAGAGTGTGTCTATGGTTATGTATAGACAAAAATTGTGATGCTCTGTCCCATTTTTCACTTTCTTGCTTTCTTTTTCTTTCTTTCTTCCTTTCCTTCTTCATTTTATGTGTCAATCACTTTGAATAATATTAGTTTTCATTGAAATCACTTATGTCCAACTGATTTGTCAGACAAGATAATCATCAGGATAGCTCCCATGTCAAGGATGCTTTCTTTCATGCATATACATCCATTATTTCTGATGATTGTTTGTTGATTAATCTTAACTTATTTAGAGTTGTCTGTTTATGAATGGCTGAGTGACATAAAACAGACTACTCTAAAATCAGTTGTCATAATGAAAAACACTCAGCGCAGTGAGATCATTGGCATGGATGGTGTAGGCAGAGATCGGAATGAAGAACTAGCAGCAATCAACCCTGAATCAACATCTATAGAACAGTATGTGGGTTACCTAATTGCTTCTATTCTCTCTGTGTGTCTGTGTCTGTGTCTGTGTCTGTGTCTCTGTCTCTTTCTGTTTCTCTCTCCATATGTCTCTCTGTTCTTTTTCTCTCTATATATATTGACCAATGCTGACACATATGATAATAAAAATCCAGCAAAGTACTTTGGCATTAACAGTAGAGTGTGGTGACTTTATGTTATGCAGATTTACATACATTAATTAGAAAATTGAGTGACCCTTCTCAATCAATTATTCTGAGTTGCCATTGTTAAAATTGTTATATCTCACACGGGCTTGTGAATTCTGTATTAAAATTTTAAACAAATTCTTTAAACTTATGAAGATCCTGGAAACAATAATTTCTTGGTTCCACATACTCGTCAAGGGTGTCCCCAGCTCAAAGGCAAAGAAGTAGAAGTGATTCATGTGAACTCACCTAATTGGAAAGTAAGGTAGAAAAGGTACTTTAAAACTGAGTTCAAAAAACAAAAAGGAAGCCGGGCGTTGGTGGCGCACGCCTTTAATCCCAGCACTCAGGAGGCAGAGCCAGGTGGATCTCTGTGAGTTCGAGGCCAGCCTGGGCTACCAAGTGAGCTCCAGGAAAGGCGCAAAGCTACACAGAGAAACCCTGTCTTGAAAAACCAAAAAAAAAAAGAAAATGTTTGTAGCTGTAAAATGTGATACAGATTTTACAAAAAAAAAAAAATAGATTGAGAGAAAAAGGATGAGGGATGATGTATAATCCATAACAGACTTCTACAATTGGTGAGCAAAACTCTATTCTCCATACAGCCTACTCAAATACTGGTCATACACACAAGGGACTGCTTTCCTGTTTCTCTAGAAACTTGCATCTAGTGTAAGTTCCTGCCTACACGAATTCAATTCATCATTTAAAATGTACCTCAGTTAACATTTATTCAATGAAGCTCTCTTGCTGTGGGATGTTCTGTATGGCAAATGTGTTGCTAATAAAACACTGATTGGCCAGTGGCTAGGCAGGAAGTATAGGCGGGACTAACAGAGAGAATTAAAAGAGCAGGAAGGCAGAAGGAGTGACAGCCTGCCAGCCGCCGCCAGGACAAGCAGCATGTAAAGATGCCGGTAAGCCACGAGCCATGTGGCAAGGCATAGATTTATAGAAATGGATTAATTTAAGATATAAGGACAGTTAGCAAGAAGCCTGCCACGGCCATACAGTTTGTAAGCAATATAAGTCTCTGTGTTTACTTGGTTGGGTCTGAGCGGCTGTGGGACTGGCAGGTGAAAGAGATTTGTCCTGACCGTGGGCCAGGCAGGAAAACTCAAGCTACACTCTCTCCTCTTCATTACTTCCTCTTCTGGTTCACTTAGCATGTTGTTTATGCTTTACCTGTGTTAGCTATCTAATTCTGTACCACATTAGAGTGAATGTTCTTGCGTCTATTTCATTTGAATCACATACTGCTTCTCATGGACTTAATTTTCAATATTCTTCTGCACATGCTTGCTACAGAGGCTTGGTGGCTTATTCACAAGATTTGGAGCTTGGAAGGTAACAAAAGTTCAGCTTTTTATAAACAAATTGCATCTTTTAAAAGTAAGTACAGAGTTTGGAATGTTTGTTGTTAATACATTTACATATAGTAAATAGATTTGCAATGTTTTATGACTATCAGTTACTATGTGGGTTGGAAAAAGAAACCTCTTTCCCTTTATTGAAAGCAAACAGTTTTTCTGAGATTTGAGGGACCAGCACATGGTAGCTCCTAGGTGTTTTGCCTCATGCTACCTCTCTGTAACTAATAAAATCATGTCACTTGTGCATATGTGAGTTCTGTCACACTGGACTCACATAAGGAGATAACCAGGGCACAATTAAACAGCTTCACAGTATCTGTGAACATCTGAACAAAATATGTTCTCTCTACCTACTTGAGAATGAAACTTCTGGGAAATTTAAATGAATGTTTGCATCTAATGTAGGAACAGTGACTTCAAAAAATGGCAAAATAATCATTATTCTTAGCAAAATATTTGGTGGGGGTAAAGCGGCGGGAAGGAAAGCATACTGTGTGAATGAGCAAGAAATGTGACGTAAGGATGGAGAAGCTCTTCTCTGGAGATAGTGAAGATGAATTAATAACAACAGCTGCAGCAGAGGTGTTGCCAATCACGTTCACTGTCATTCTGTTCTTCCCCTAGTTTTTAAGACAGAGTCTTGCTACATAGTCTAGGCCAGCCCCTAAATTATGGCAACACCGCAGCTTCAACCTCCAGAGTGTTGAGAGTACAAGTGTGCACACCAGGAACGGCTGGCTTTCTCTCTTCCCTGACCCTCCCCGCTCAGGAGCACTACATTGAGAGGGAAGATCGGTTTACCATCTGTCATTCCCAGTGTTGCAGGGCACAACACGGGACCCAGAGAATGATTTCTCTAAGACCAGATCTCCAATTTCCAAGCTAGTGACCAAGTTCCCTGTGATAGAATTTGCTTGGGACATCACCTAGTTATTCTTTAGAAGAAACCATTTGCCCTACATCTGAAACCACTCAAGAGTTTCTCCAGGACATAACCAATCTCTACTAGCTGGGGATAGATTCTCTGAGAAAGTGGATGAAGAATTTATTCTACATGGTGGCTTAGGACCATTTGGACCTCTGGTTATCTTAGATGACATTTAAAGGTAGAGTCATCTTTCCTGATAATGAAATGGTACATTGACAATATTTATACAAATTTTACTAATTAAACCATTACCTTATTATTCTTTAGAGGACAGAAAGCAAAATATTAGCATAAAGAATCCTTTTTCTTTTTTTGCTTTCTTTCATCTCCTCCTTAAATTGCTTGCCATGTGGAGTTTCAATGATGGTAGGTAGCAATGTTCCTTTATTACCTAGAAATTAAATAATGCTGTATACCCTTGAAGATGTTTAGTATTCTAAAGAGCAGCCAGTGCTGGCTGTCAATGCCAACTTCCAAGCTCAGGCTCCTTTATTGCCCCACTTAGCACTTGATTTCTCTGCTTGCAGCTCAGGGCCCAGCATTTGTTTCTTTTCTTTTAATAGCTGTGTGAATTACATATGCATACCCCGGGACCTGTTAGCAACAGATCTGTTTTGTAAGAACAATGGCATAAATAAATTCACTTTGAGCTCTTTATAGCCCACTCAGTGTGTGGGCTTCATATTGATGCAGGAGGAAAAAAAAATCACAAACAGGCAGGCCTTTTGAATTTGATGTCATGAAAGGTGAAGACTGGCTAGGTGGGCGTCATGGAGTAGGTGGAGAGAGGCAGGAACTGAGAAAATGAGAAAAGAGAGTTTTTTTTTTTTTTTTTTTTCAAATATAAGGTTTAGAAGAGATCATGAACTGGGGCAATATGACAGTACTGGGCTAAATGGGAGTAGTGGTGAGGCTTTAAAGGCAGTGAGCTACTGAGAAGATGGGGTTGACCCAGAAAATATCGACTATTTCCACTAACCAGGAAATCTTGCTCTTAAACCTTCATTCCTTAGGCTGAGAGAAATAGAACAAAGACGAAGACTACAAAGTCCAATATTCCTCCTTTCTTTAGTTAGGGGAAGATCGATGTATTACAAACAGCAGAGATATTTACAATAAGGAAATCAATAACTTAAGCAACTGGGGTTTTAAGAATGCAGTGTAGCAAAGTTTAGCAATTTTCAGAAAGAAGCATAGCCTCGGCGAGGCAGGTCGTTTTGTTGGACTTGTGCTGTATTCCTTTACATACAAATATCATTTAACTGTTACAGTTACGATGAGCTGAGTCTGGAAGTGCAGCATCATTTACCATATAATGGGATGTCTCTCTACACTACATGATTGTTTTTCAGTGACTTTCACATGGGCTATGGCATGCAGAAGTATATTTCTGATAGAAATGATTAATAAGGCCATTCCCTTTCAGTCTGCAGCTCTTTTATCTAAAAACTCCTGAGAATTTATGTGAAGGATAATTTTCACTGAATTTTTAAGAATAACATCGTATAGTTAGAATGAAGTACAGCATCATTTCTGTACACTGTAAGACATCTTTAGTCTTATTTCATAGAAGTTTCCTATTCTTTTCCACACTCGATTAAAAGTTTAACTATGTAGGTGTCCTGAACAAAAGGCATTCATTGTACACTTACCAAGTCAACAACCCTTGTAGATATTTACTATATACACACATTTACACTCACATACACCACAGTAGCTTTAAAACCTAATTTACATAGATTTAAAAGATCTTCTCAATTACAAGCACACTTAGACTTCTCATATACTTTCAAGGAGCAATCTGCTAAGTCACTTTTCATAACAAGTATGATGCTATATGAGGGTAGCATTAAACCAAAGTTGGTAACGTTATTGATAATCCAGTTACTATAATTTACTAACTTTCATGGCCAAGTACATTTCTATTGTTACTGTGAATTTATGACTTAATTGCTATAACTCTTATGAGGATTACAACAGCAAAATTATTATATTTTTATTTAAGAATTCTTTTATTCATTTATATACCAACCACAGAGCCCCCTTTCATCCCTCCTCCTGATCCCCCCACAGACCACCCTCCATCCCCTTCTCTGAAAAGGTAAGTTCTCCCAGGGGGAGTCAGCCAAGCATGGTACATTCAGTTGAGGCAGGACCAAGCCCCTCCCCCCTGCATCAAGGCTGAGCAAGGCATCCCACCATAGGTAATGGGCTCCAAAAAGCTAGCTCATGCACCAAGGATAGATCCAGATCCCACTGCCAGGGGCCCCTCAAACAGACCAAGCTACACAACTGTCTCCCGTATGCAGAGGGCCTCGTCCAGTCCCATACAGCCTCTACAGCTGTCAAGAAACATTTTAATAAAGTTTTATTTAGAATAGTTTTAGATTCCTTAAACATTTAGAGGAAGAGAGACATTGATCATATGCCCACTACTCCTAAGAACATGTGACCTCTGCAACAGTCATAATTCCTACTCAGAATGTGCATTTGATCTAATTGTCCAATAATCATTGATGCTTGATTATCACTCTGTCTATCAAATGTGTTCAGGTTCACTAAGTGTGCATTTTAAGTGTTTTTCAAATGTGATGATATCATGTTCTCATTTGTTTTCCAGCTGCTATGATAAAACACTGAACAAAAGCAACTTGGAGAAGAAAAAAGGTTTATCTAGCTTATAGTTCAAAAATCACCATCAAAAGTGACAAATCCAGGAACATGAATGCAGACAGGAAAGCAAGGTATAGATGACGGTGGTTTTTTTGAAAAATGCAAATGTAATTACTATATTACTGTTTTTCCTTTTCTCCTCCGAAGGCAACTTTCCTCCATTTTTGGGTCCCTCCAAGGCTTTGTTTTTGCTTTGCTTTTCCTTTTATCTAATATAGTTTATTTTTTCAGTATATTTTTGTGTGTTTGTTTGTTTACTTATTCTCATTGGTGTTCTCTGAGCTTCCTGGATTTTTGTTAGTTTTACACATTAACTAGGAAAAACTCTTAGTTTTTCCATCAAATATATGTCCTGTTCCTTTTTCTTTTACTTCCTCGAAGAAGGCCCATTCTGAATGAGTATATTGCACACTTTGTAGCTATCTCATAGTTCTTACAAATTCAGTTTCATTTCTCAGACTTTATTTTCTTTTTGCTTGAATTTTTAAATACATATTATATAGATTCTCTTCTCAGTCATAGACAACCTACCAATAAATATCAAATACATGACTCATGTAAATTATAGTGGGTTTTGATATGTTGCATTTTAAAAATATTTCTTCTTAGATTTTCTAGTTCAATTCTTACATCACCTGTTCTTATGCCTAATTATTTCCTGCTTTAGAACCTTTACCGTAGAGTAACATTGCTTTACAATTTCTGGTCCAATGGTTTCAATATTCTTGTCATATCTGAGCCTACTTCTGAGGCATATTATTTCTCTTTAAATTGTGCTGATACCATTCTAGTTTACTTATAGGTCATATTTTTGGTAGGCAGACTGAATATACTGGTAAAATAAGCCATGATAAATGGCCTCTAGTAATATATTAATAAGATGTGGAGTTAATAATAGGTGCACGGCTATGTTACCAGAGAATTTGGTCCTTTCTTGTGGATCCTTAGTCTCATTAATAAAACATGTTTTATAAATAGATTCTGAAGGAAGCTTTAGATAACTTTGCTAGAGTTTAAGAGATTAACAAAAACAGCTGAGAATCTCAACAGCTGCTGAAAGGAAGGGGATAATGAAAATTAAGAGGAAAAAGTCATGTCTCTTTTTGAGTTGGGTTCTAGAAAAAAAAACTTACCAGGGAAGGGACGTCTGGGAAGATAAGTACCTTAAATCATGATAGACATAATTATTACCCATCTACTTAGCATATATTTAGGTGAATCAGCTATTTGAGCAGTGATCTCCTGGCTAAGCGATTGGCACTCACAGATAGCTTAGCTCTTAAGGTAGGAGGCAATAGTATATATACATATTAGTGTGTGTGTGTGTGTGTGTGTGTGTGTATTAACCTTTGAAGCAGATTAGAAAGTCATGTCTCTACATAAGGATGGATGTAGATCCCGTTCTTTTGACCAGGAAAAAATAGCATTCTTTTTATGAACCTCAGCAACGCCCTGACACCCCCATATTGTCCAATGGTAGTTTAAATCTATAGTGGATAATTGTGATATTTTCCTTTCACAATTAAGGTAAGGTGCAAGTGAGTAGTGGGATTCAAAGCTAACTGTGAATGAAGTATCCATCTTCAATAGCCTCTGTTTTTTATAATACTTGATCTAGCAGCAACAGGTCATAGTTTTAGTACTCTAGTAACTTTGTAAGTGTTCCCACAATTCTCCCTCCCCATTTAGATGAGATAGAAGGCCTAGATAGCTCGGAAAATAAGGTATTTCCCTTCCATCACATGAGAAGGCTTAATGAACTAATGTTAGAGATTTTCCTTCTTCTACATGAACTACACTATAGCTGGATATTCCATTTCCTTCAGTGCTTACTCTTTTTTTTTAAGATTTATTTATTTAGTATACAGTGTTTGGCTTGCACATATGCCTGGCCAGAAGAGGGCATCGGATCTCATCACAGATGGTTGTGAGCCACAATGTGATGTGGTTGCTGGGAACTCAACTCAGGACCTCTGGAAGAGCAGCCAGTGCTCTTAACCTCTGAACTATCTCTCCAGCCCTGGTGCTTATTCTTAAAGCAGTTTCCATTGAGGGATTACATATTAAGATGACAGTGTGCTGACATGTTCTTTTCCTCATCCTATTTTACTCCTGGTGGAAGCATTCACACACTTATTTAAAAATCTAAGGAACTAAGGAGGTAAAACTCACACAATGTAGAAGCTTCCATAGCTGTGAGGTCTGGTCATATTTACTAATAAGAATTGTCTACATGGAACTTCCAGTGTTTTAGTAGGCATGCAGGTTTTTCTCTCCTTGCACTGTTAATCACAAGGCTTTCTTTTCTCTTGTCTCTCTTTTTGAAATCAGGTTGTCACTGCCATATTACACGATCCTTACCCTGAGATACTCCATTTTGCAAGCATGTTTTGATTTCATTTTGAAGATGGAAGATGCTTTTGAAAAAAATTCTGTCCAACAGAAGAACCCATAAAGTACAAAATGTTACTTACTTACTTCTCAGAGTAGAAATGGTGGTACCCTATAAATTTATCAGAGTAAATTGAGACTGCAAGGGTACATGGGCATATTAAAACATACCAGAGAAATTAAGCCTACGAATTCACCACAAGCATCAGACCAAAGAAAAAGGGACAAGGGCATAAGTCCCTGACTGGAACACAAAAATAGGTCAACACCCAATAAGATAGCAAGGACCCTCTCAAAGTAACCTGTTATGGGATACCTGCTATGTGTATTAAAGATAAGGAGACAGAAACTTCCTAACTCTCCCTTACCTCCATGTTAGCATGGCCTACACAACTTCTATCTGCCTGTATCCTATTCACATATCTGATCTATTGTCCATCTGTAACCTAGCTGGCCTTTTTACTTCAAAGCTATATTCAAATGTATTTTCAGTTCAAGTCTAACTCCATTTCATTGTGATATGATTCTACAGTGGCAGGTTTTGTCTCTTAATTGGTCTAGATTCCTTATCTTTTATTTTTATATAACTTTTAAAAACAATATTTTCTTAATTTCTTGAGGATTTCATATTATGTATTTCATCATATTCATCCTCCAGTTCCTTCCCAGATCCACTCTTACTTCCATACCCACTGAATTTTGATCTTTTCCTACTCGTTTTCTTCTTCTTCTTCTTCTTCTTCTTCTTCTTCTTCTTCTTCTTCTTCTTCTTCTTCTTCTTCTTCTTCTTCTTCTTCCTCTTCTTCCTCCTCCTCCTCCTCCTCCTCTCCTCCTCCTCCTCCTCCTTCTCCTTCTCCTCCTCCTCCTCCTCCTCCTCCTCCTCCTCCTCCTCCTCCTCCTCCTCCTCCTCCTCCTCCTCCTCCTCCTCCTTCTCTTCTTTTTCTTCTTCTTCTACCTCTTTATGTTTAACTCCACTGTCCTGGCTAGTTTCATGCCAACTTGATACAAGCTAGAGTTATCTGAAAAATGGGAACCTCAATTGAGTAAATACCTTCATAAGATCCAGTCATAGGGCATTTTCTTAATTAGTGATTGATGGGGAAGAGCATAGTCCATTGTGTGTGGTAATATCCATGGGATGATAGCCCTTGGTTCAATAAGAAAGCACCTGAGCAAAACATAAGAGTAAGCCAGTAAGCAGCACACCTTCATGGCCTCTGTATCAGCTCCTGTCTCCAGGTCCCAACCCTGCTTGAGTTTCTGTCCTGACTTCCTATAGAGATGGACTATGATCTGGAAGTGAAAGCCAAATAACCCTTTTTCTCCCAACCTACTTTTGGCCACAGTCAGTGTTTCATCACAGCAGTAGAAACCCTACTAAGAGCCCCATTAAGTCAATATCTGTTGCTTAATTATTCATGGTAATATGGACTGCCCTTGAATGTGATAGACCTACTAGATGTTACCCCATTTAAGAAAACATATGCCTCTTCTCCTCGAAACTATCAATTGTTGACAGCTACTCAGCTAGAAGTAGGCATTCATGACTGCCTTACTCCCTCTATGCTGGAATTTTGTCTGATTGAGCTTGTATAGGTCTTGAGGGTCCTGTCATATCACCTGTGTGTGTTCCTCTTTGATGATCTTATTACAGGTATATAATGTATTCTGTTTCCTCTCGTTGCCACCCTATCCTATCCTTCCCCACAACTATCATTCACTACCTCCACTTTATAAGTACTTCTATCACACTGACTCCATTTGCACTTTTATCAGCATATCTTAAACCTCTTAAAATTCTTCTGTAGCCTCTTAAGCCTTTTGTATCCATTCAGTTATCCCCATAGATGATAAATAGATAGATACATAGATACATAGATACATAGATACATAGATGATAGATAGATAGATAGATGAATAAATGGATAGTAGATAGACATATATTTACTGTATGATACATGACATGGTGTGTAACGTGTATGAGAATTAACACTAATAATTAAGATTAGAATGAATTACACTGAGTTGACTTGAACTAATTTTTACCAAGAAAACTAGGATTATTAGACAAATTTTTGCTCTTGAAACCACTGAATCTTGTGCATTTATTATTATTTGATAAATTCTGGCATTGTAGAAAATATACAGATGTCCACTTACGTTCTAGCATACTGTGTTCCTTACATTTCTGAAATATTATAATTCTCTGTATTTGCCTGTCTGACACTCCAATTTCAGTACATAATTATTTTTATACAACTTAACTTTTCAGATAATTTCTCTAAGATTGCTAGAACAGAGTAATAACTTCTAAGCCCTTAGCATGCTGAACAGAAGACTGCTGTAAGAACATTTTCAATATGTTCATGCTGTGTGTCCTGGAGCTATTATTATATAGCTCATTTAAGAAAGCTTCTTCACCCTGATTTCTGCTCACTATTTTGCTGCTCAAAGGGGATAATTTCTATAATTTCTACCATTATTGAGACAATGATTGAATTCAATCAATACTGACCTCTCGTCTTAAAAATGTGACAAGTTTTTCATGAATAAAAACAGATCAAGCATAAAATATAATCAAGAAATGGGTCATTTGATCCCTCTAGCTAGTTACATCAGGGACAACAACATGAATATAATATTGGGGTATTAAGAATGGTCCTCAACATCTGTCATTGGTAAGTATTCATATTTCACATAAAATTAAAAAGTTATGGCTAAATAACTAGCATCAGAATCTGAAAACCTTCCTCTAAGTATTTTCCATTTTTCAGATGCCACATAGAAAGAAATCATCCAATTACAGCTCTGTACAACTAAGTGCTGATTTCTGAAGTGAAATGTGTCATTTTTACTATGCATGGTGGTTCATGCCTGAGGTAGGACAACTGACTTGAGGTTGAGATGGCCCAAATCGGAGAGTTTGTTCCAGATCAGCCAGGGTGACATAGCAAGACATTATCTCAATAAAGGAAACAAGCATTATCTTTAAAAAGTGAGGATTATTCAGGCGTTTCCTGTCATTCATTCAATGGCATGTGTCTGATAAATATGGACTGTTATCATCACAGTTAATGCTGATTCCTAAACATTAAAATCAGTATTGAAAAACTTAAATTTAGGGCCTGCATGGGCATGTACCAGCTCCTCTGTCTAAATGTTATGGCTTCCAGTGTAGTGTTTTTATGGAATTCCTGAGTGTGCAAATGAGTGGATCCCTGATTCCTGTGCCTTCTCGTGGGCTCTTTTCCTTGTTGCTTTGTCTTGTCTAAACTCAATGTGATAGTTTTGTTTTGTGATAGTTTTGTTTTATCTTATTATATTTTATCTTATTATATTTTATTTTCTTATATTTTTATATTTTTAAATGAAAGAATGGAAAGGTAAAGTTTAACAACTGAACTATCATGTATACTTGCTGGGAAAGGATAATCGGTTTTCTCCAATAGATTGACATTGGGTAAATCAACCACTCTAGCTAGGTCAGGTGTCATGTTCAGAAGTACTTGACTAACATAGAATGAACTACTGGACTCCACGGTTTCTTTGTGTTCTTATACTTTTTATTTGGTGTACAGTTTGGTGTTTCTGTTTTCTTTGGGGGGTGTGATTTTGTTTTGTTTTCTTGGTTTTGGGGGATGTGTTGTTGTTGCATTGAGTTTTTATATGTTTTTGATAAAGAACTGAAAGTTGGGTGGGTAGGGATGGAGAAAGAATCTGGAAGTACTTGAGGGAGGCAGGGGAAGAATATGATTAAAATACATACAAATTTAAAAAATTCTTTTAAGTAATTAAAAATAAAATTAAAACAGAAGAGAAAAGAAATGTAAACAAACTTTAATTTTTCTTTCGCTTATATAACAGATTAATGAGACCATTTTTCATGCCAAAGAAAATCAGCTCAGCTCCTTTTGACATTTGTACTCCATGAGATACTTTTTTTTTAGAATTGTGTTGGTAGTATACTGAATAAAAATAGTTTGGAATCAGATTTGGTGTTATAAAGTGATATGTCAGAAGCAGTCGATGAAATTATTAACTGACAGGTCATAGTTTCTCCCCTGGGACAAGAAGCCAGAAGAGCCCAACCCATCTCTGGAAGGAATAAGTAATAATGACTTTAGAGAAAGTCCTTTGGTGAAAATAACCAAAACAATAGCCATTGGTTAACAGCAAAATTAAGGAGACTTGTACCTAATGACAATAATTATTTAAAGTTCCTGAAATCTTCCTTTTATCAGCTTTGTAATAGTCCATAATATGAGAGAACTATATATATGATGGAACAAAACAAAGGAAATTATTGCTACTATACACACAAAATATACACACGTTGTAAACCCATATTTCTGCTTACACTGCCTTTCTTCCCACCTAGGGAAAACCACTGGCTAATTTAGTAAAAACAAATAACACCCTGTTCATTTATCTGTAATCATGCAAGAACAGAACTCAAAGATGCACACATTACCAATATGGAATAGGTTTTGGGTGATGACATAAATATTCTATATCTACCCTGTTCAATACAATGACTCAAGTTCTATACAGCAACTTAGAGATGGCACGGTTAACGTGTGGGATTTTGGTATTTCAGCTACATTAACTTAAATGATACAGTCACATGTGGCTAGGAGTGACATGCTGTCAGCCTGAATGCTAATTTGGTACTTGTATGGGTTCTGCCTTAACATCTGTACCAGCTGGTTTTGGGTCAACTTGACACAAACTAGAGTCATCAGAGATGAAGAAGCCTCAGTTGAGGAAATGCCTCCATGAGATCCAGCTGTAAGACATTTTCTCAATTAGTGATCAGTGAGGGAGGGACCAGCCCATGGTTTGTTGTGCCATCCCTGGACTGCTGGTCCTGGGCTCTATAAGAAGGTTGAGCAAGCCATGGTAAGCAAGCCAGTAAGCAGCCCCCCTTTATGGCCTCTGCATCAGCTCCTGCCTCCAGGTTCCTGACATGTTTGAGTCCCTGTCCTGAATTCCTTTGATAATGAACAGCAGTATAGAAGTGTAAGCAAAATAAACATTCCATGACTTGTTTTTTGGTCATTGTGTTTTGTAGCAGCAATAAAGCCCTAATTAAGATGCCATGCTATCCCAGTAATATGTAATGGCTTCGCCTTAGAATAGTCCAGGGATATCGAGACACATCAACATTTTAGCATCACTTTGGTAACTTTATTGTCAGTCTATGGTTAAATAATTGCTACAGCTCATGTGTAGGCTCAAAAACTTTATTTTATTTAGTACAGGTAAAAATCTTTTAAACTAGAGTTTATTCAAGAATTTGCACTAAGGACTTGAAAATAGCCTCAGGGAAGGTATCCATCCCAATCGGTGATTCTCAAAATGTTTTCAGAGAGACAACAGATCCACAGGATGCTAGTAAAAGTTTTGTTATCAAATTAGTCTGGAAAATTCAGGTGTAAACTGCACCAAATATGTTTCTTTATTGCAGGATTTCACAGAGAGCTTAAATGTCAATGTTTGGGGAATTTTTAAGCAGCATATAAAGTGTACTGATGCTGTTTTCTCCATGCAACTTATTTGGTCACAAATTACTGAGGGACATTCTCCTAGAGAAGTGTTTTGCCAAGGATAACTTAGAAAACAAAGATATTGACAATGTGGCTTGCAAAATAAAGAAATTCTCTTGTCCCCAACTTAAGTTTCTTGTTAAGTTTCAAGGGAGCAGATGAGTTTCCTCAGTATCTTTGTGCTAGTTTATTTTCAGTTGATTTCCTCACTAGACATTCTTTAATATTCAAATTCTGGGTTTTAAATTAGGTCTATAGAGTCGTATTGAGCAAACTCTAATAGCCTCTGTGATTTTCAAGAACCATAGGGTACTGAAGTTTTGCCCTGGTTGTGAGCTAATAAGGTAGCCTGTCACAATGCCATGCATGTAGATAGAAGACATGGCTTTCTTCTTAGTTAGAGGCAGAGAATGTACAAGCAAGAGCACAGCAGGCATTATTAATTTCATGTCCACATCAGTTCCTTCTGACTCAAATCTGTGTAGCACCCGTGCAGAGGGACCTAGCAGATGCCATGCTCACAACACAGTTGAGACCCCGAGCTTGAAAAACCCTTCCTCCTCGACATAGTTGTTGACAATTCTGGTTAATGTGTGCCCTGCATGGAAGTATTATCTTTATCATCTTAGTCTAAAACGAATTTGCCCTCTTCCCTGGAAGACAAAGCTATTTCTATCTTCTATGACTACTTTTTACACTAAAAATCCTTGAACGAAGTCTAGAACCAAAACTATTATCAATGCTCTGTTATCAATTAAGATATATAGATTAGTGAAAGAGCTATGTAGCATTTTGCCCGGACCTGATTCAGTAGCTATATTACACCTCCAGGCGTTAATAGAAATAACAATATGAGTCATATAATAAACATTAAAAAGATCTTCAATATTTTAAAATGTTATAGGCCTAAAGAATAAAGCTCAGCTTAACAAATAAATAAACAGTAAACATAATTTGTTTTTAATTTATTATTTGAGCATTTTAATAGGTGTTCAGTGGTTTTTGATAATTTTCCTCTTCATTTCTTCCCTCCAAGTTCCTCAAACACTCCCAATTTATGCCCCTGCCAACTTATATCTTCTTTTTTATTTAAAAAATTATATATCCCGTACTGTATCCAGCTAGTATTATTAATATGTACATGAGTTTTGGGATATCTACTGGTTCATGGGTTACCTATGAGAGACAAGTTTATCCAACAACATTTATTAACAATGCTGTTTAGTTTTTTCAATGTACACTTAGTTATCTTTTACAGAAATTGGGAAGTTGTATTGTATGGACTTATATATGACTCATCTAGTCTATTTCATTGATCTACATTTCTGGTTTTGTTTTGTTGTTTGTTTTATTTTCTTTAGTTTTTTTAATTACATGCTATTTCATTACTTTTGCTCTGCTGCATAGTTTGAAATCAGCATTGTTCTTTTTTGCTGAGGGTTGCTTTGCTTATCATGTGTTTTTGTGTTTTTACGTGAATTTTAAACAGTTTTTTTCTAATTTTGAGAAAATTTACACTAAATTGGTTACAACTATATTGAATCTGTAGATTATTTTTTGTAGGATGGTCATTTTACAATTTTGACTCTACTGAACCATAAGCACTGAAGGCCATGCCTTCTTCAAATTCTTTCTTCGATAGTTAGAATTTTTTACTATAGAAGTTATTTCCTTAGTAACTCTAACTCAAACTCTGTGTGTGTGTGTGTGTGTGTGTGTGTGTGTTTATGTTATTATGAATAGAAATGGCTGTAATGTTTGGTTTTTTATAGTGTATTTATAAGATTTTGCAATCAGTGTAATGCTTACTTCATAGAAAGCTTATAAAATATTTTTTAAATTTTCTATATTATGAAAAAATATGAGAAGCAGTTATTTAAGCTCTTCTTCAAAGGTCTAGTAGAATGCACACAACCTACATGTAGTAACCATATTTAGTGAAGTCAAGAGTATTGAATTGTTAAGGAAGATGATAGACTAAGAGGCAAGGGCAGTAGGAATCCTGGTGTGGTTGTGACAGTCTTCATTGCTAAATTATTGATTTAAGAGACAACTAGTGATTTATCTCAGCACACATTTTAAAGAATATTTAAATATGTTTTCAGAAAAGACTCACTATGAATATACGTGGCATCAGCCCATAGCCTACAATCCTGAACTGAATAAGGGGATATGGGATGGGTGTTGCAGCCTCAATCTATATCTTGATCCATGAAGACATAAACAAGCAGCTTTACTCTCCTCCCACCATAGCACAAGCCAGTTTTGCCTCCTTACCTCCTGCATCATGCTGGACTGTTCCATCAAACAATGAGGCAAGATAAACCCTGTCTCCATTAGGTTGATTCTTTTCAGGTGTTCGTGACATATGTCAGAAAATTAACTAATGCAGTTATCCTAAATGAGGCTAAAAGGTAGTTTATGATTAATTCTGAAAATTAAGAGAAAATTCGGAGAATACGTTCCATGACCTAGAAAAGTCACCCTTTACAGACAATCAGAGATATGTTAGTGAGAAAAGGCCTGAAGTCAGGCAATGTTGAACATTTTAGGTTTAAATACCATCGTAGGTCAGTGTTTCTGGTAGGAAGGCTGTCATAGAACTTGGCTTGCTAATAACAACAAAAATCTTGACTTGACCTCAAAAGAGACTTATCCTATTACAGTTGAACATCATTATCTAGATCCTTCAACCCAAGAACTGCTCATTTGCACAATTCCTGAATGCATTTCCTAGATTGATAGGTTTAGAAGTATTAGTAATCTCACATTAGAGCCCCTGGGCAATGAAGCAAGAATTATTTTTGGGGTGGGGGAAGGGTTTATTTCATTTTATAATTCTCAGGTCACATTTCATCAATGAATGAAATCAAGGCAGGACCTGGAGGCAGGAACTGAAGCAAAGGCCATAGAAGGGTACTGCTTATTGGATTATTCCTCATGGCTTGCTTAGACTTCCTTCTTTCTTTCTTTCCTCCTTTCTTTCTTTCTTTCTTTCTTTCTTTCTTTCTTTCTTTCTCTCTCTCTCTCTTTCTTTCTTTCTTTCTTTCTTTCTTTCTTTCTTTCTTTCTTTCTTTCTTTCTTTCTTTTTTATTTTTGAGACAGGGTTTCTCTGTGTAGCCTTGGCTGTCCTGGAACTTGACACTCTGTAGACCAGGCTGGCCTTGAACACACAGAGATCTGTCTGCCTCTGCTTCCCAAGTGTTGGGATTAAAGGCATGCACCATCACTGTCTGGCTCAGTCTGCTTTTTTTTTTTTTATTTAATGCTGAATTATTTTTGTACAAGCAGAAGTGTAGAAGTGTCAAAGGCTTTAAGACCTTGTCCTCAATAGTCTTTCTTGGGGGAAGAAGGAAAATAAAGATGAATGTCACTCCATAAGATGTTAAGAATGTTACTCTTATATTTCTATTTCATTTGCTAGTCATGACAAAACTGAACATACAATAAAATATCAGTTTAAACTACTGCAAGATCAACTATGCAATCCAGCAAGTCACAGCCACCATGCGTGATAGTGATACTAAGAAGGCAATGACTTGAGGTTCTCTGATAGAACATAATAAAGAAAAGTGGGAGAAAGTCCACGTTTCTTTTGGATGAATCATAGTAATTAATTCCCTTGTCTTAATATAGCTCAACTCATTTCACAGACTATCACATTGATTTGTTTTGATGGCGTCATTACGATGATTTAGCAAGGTAAACAAGACATAGCTTTCTGAAGATGGCTTTGCTAAATGTCCTCCACAGGGTGCACATGAAAATAACCACACAAGGCTGCTTTGGATAAATATAGCACAGGTCCCCTTGCCACAGGAATGCCAAAATACCCCACAAAACAAACAGCTAATTGTTTTAGCTTGTACTCTTACTACTAAAGGAAGTTCAGTATTTAGAACTCCAAATTCTAAAGAGAGCAGATTTCCCACTAAGCAGCACTGTTCTGGCCAACACATTGGTATGAGCACAGCCAGTGTGAATATGATCAGGTACAAGAAAAGCCCTTGCATCTTCTCCATGTTGCTCAGACCATAGGTTCCGATAAACCATGTTGTATATTTCAGTGGTGGAAACAAATGTGTTAGACCTTTGTGAAAAACCTGAATAGGGAAAAAACTCACAACATCTGGGTTTTTGAACTAAGCCAGTGTCATCTCTAGCAGATAATACCAGTTTTCAGAAAAGAGCAACTGGCATGTAGCTGGATCCCAAAAGGAAAAGAATATTTGAACTTATATTAAAATGAAAGAAATGTGGGAAAAGCTATGCTACAGGAATTTCTTCCAAGTCCAAATATCTCATGATGGAGGGAAGCTTATTAGGACTCTATAACTTCTGAAGATTGGATAAATTTACAAAAGGAACATTAAGACACAGGCAATTCTAAAAGGGGTTTCATGAAGAGTCAGAAGTTTCTAAAAGGGAAAAATTCTTAAAAATTCAGGAATAATAAGCAAAACAAAACAACAACAAAAATAAAACAGAAGTCTCAGGAAGTCCCTAAAACTTACCAGATACAGAAGAACCTTCACTCTCCAGTGACATATAAGCAGTAAGGTTTCATAAGAAGACAAACACTTTCCAACATGACAAGTTTCCTGCAATTGGTGTAGTGACCTCTAGAGTTCCAGCATTTGTAAGTCATCACCCATGGAGGGTATTCCAAGATGTGACTGCCTTTGAATCCTACCTGCTTCTGTAAGTAATCCCTCATTTATGCTCCTGTAATTAATCTGAATAAATGTGTTGGTTCACTAGTTGGACTTGCTGAGATCATTATTTTGGTCTGTCACTAATTTCATATAAAGGAAGAAGGTAAGATTGTGCTGTGTCTCCACAAAAAAGAGGTCATATTACAGGACAGAATGTTTACAGTTTTATCAACCATATGAATTAAAATTTGGTAGGATGTGAAAGCTACATAGTATAGCTATAGCTAAAGAAGTACCCCAAAGTTAATACCTTAATGCATTACATATACAAGATCAACTTTAAGTGAAAAAATGCAGGAACTCCATCCTAAAAATACCATGGCTATGATGCAGACACATTATATTTTTTATTGTGAGTCTAGACTTTAATGACTAAGCCATCTCCCCAGCCCAGCACTCACCATCTTAAGCAATGTTTTTTTGGTTTATATCATGAGGTAAATTGCCAGAAGCCATAAAAGTGATACTTAGGGGGAAGAGAAATTGTCAATTCATATGGACTTCATGTTGTAGTTTCAAGCCCGTGTGTGTGTGTGTGTGTGTGTGTGTGTGTGTGTGTGTGTGT
>CABHPP010124826.1:41321-63802 GCA_902168425.1 Peromyscus attwateri | reverse complement strand
CCCCCCCCCCCCGCCCCCCTTTCAACACTGCTTCCAAACCCCTTCCTGGCCGGCCCAGTTCCACCGCTCCGCCTTACAAACAAAATGGCTGAGATGCCCAGTTTTTTTGGATCCTTCCACCCGGCCTCCAGGAAGTGGTAAAAATTCAAAATAAATATAGCACTAAAGTACACCCTTGAGTCTGAACTCCCGACCACCCTTTGGTGCTGGTACTAGCGGGGTGTCTAGGAAATGCGCTGCTTTTTGGTTCTTTTTAAAAAATTCTTTTAATTGTTTTGAAAAGAACATCAATCATTAGGGATTTACTTGACTGTAATTTGAACTTCCTGCTTTACATATTTATAAGGTCTTTCACCTATCTTGGCAGGCTTTCAAATTAAGTGGGCTGGGAAACTTGATTCTCTCTAGTTGTGAGCTGAGTAGGGTTGTTGCAAACAGGCTTTTCTAATAAAGACAGTCTGAAAAGCTGAACGTAAAAATGTTAGAGGAATCCAACGCTGGAGGTTGCAAATGTGAAGTCTCCAAAGTCAGTTAATATCAAAGTGTTTCAAATACTTCTATGTGTGAACTGGACGTGTTCACTGTACGATTCCTTGCCAGCTAAATTTCCAATGAGCCAAGGATGAAAGAAGAAAACACGAAAGGCTGAAAACAGGAAGGAGAATTGCCTACATTCTTCAAGACCACCCCCACCCCCTCGGCCTTCTTCTATGCTTGGCTCGTATTTAATAGGTAATCACCTTAAAAACTATAGCTAGGCTCTATCTTGAAAAACCAAACCAAACTAAACAACAACAACAACAACAAAACCTACAGCTAGCGTTACTATATCACTCATTGTCTACAGGACTCTGAGAATGAGACAACAAATGCTATTAATTACAGGACAATTAGAATAAACAGACTGGCCTCCAGCAAACCAGAAGGTTGATGAAACTAGAATTTTGTCAGACAGGTAGTGAGTGACCCACAGGCATGCGGATCACTTAGAGTCTGGGCTAGGCTCCCTCTCTGGCCTCTGTGTTTTGTGCTTGTTTCTACAGTCAACTGAGGTAGATAACTGGGGTACACCTGGATTCACATATATTTAATGAGCAGCCCTGGTAAGAAAAATATCTAGACAGGAATAAACATTTATGTAAGTATACATAAAAGGTAGGTCTCTTTTATTATCTGTAGGCTAGACTATTCTGAGCACTTTGTGAGGTTTGCATATTTTAAATTATAAACTTTATGATGAAATAGTTTGCTTTCCAATTTTTGAAGCCATATTCGTGGTATACATGAATAGATTTCTTGTTTTTTTTTTCTGTGTGTACGAAGGCAAAATGTAGGATAAAGTATAGAAAAGTTCTTAGAGAAAAATGGAAGAAAAATAACTTCCAGGTTTATTAGGGTTCTTGAGAACTTTGCATTTGCTGTGCACAGTGGTTGCTGCTCATAGATATTAATGAATAAGCAAGCAAATGGCTTATCTCCTCTTTCATGGAACTTATTATAATCCAGAGACAAGCTAACAAACATGGTTATAGTTAGTGATGATGGATGATTTAATTCATTAATAAATATGAAAAAGAGCCGGGTGGTGGTGGCTCACATCTTTAATCCCAGTACTCAGGAGGCAGAGGCAGGTGGATCTCTGAGTTTGAGCCAGCCTGGTCTACAGAGTGAGTTCCAGAACAGCCAGAGCTGCACAGAGAAACCCTGTCTCGAAAAACAAAACAACAGCAGCAACAACAACAAAATTCCATAAATATGAAAAAGAAAGACATAAAGCAGATCACACGTAAGAGTAGTAAAAATTTCAAAAAGTAGCAATACAACTGCTTGCCTGGATTTTCTTTAGTTGTGCTGATTTGTACTTTGGTTGTTTTCCTCAGCAGACTCTCTTTATACATACAGCTCAGGCCTAGCTGACTTTAGTACTTTGATTTTTTTAAATTCTTACTTTTTTTTTTTAAAATTGGGTATGGTAGTACATTCCTTTAATCCCAGCACAAGGAGGTGGGTAAATCTCAGAATTCAAGGTCAGCCTGGTCTAGAGTGTGAGTTCCTGGACACTCAGGGCTATACAGAAAAACCCTGTCTTAAAAACAAAACAAAACCAAAAAATTATTATACCTTTTTAATCAGTTGAAAAAATCTGAGTATCTTCTATATTTATAAATGATGCAAAGCATTGTTAAAGCTAGAATTTAGAATACTTAATTAGAATAAAAAGTAATTTTTTTTCAATTTGGTACCTAACTTCTAGCAAACTGAAATACCATGTGTACATGAGCAGAAACAGCACGTTCAACTACTTAAATCTAAGATCTAGAACATTTATTGTTCTAGCAACTCAGTAACAAGATCCCTTGAATGCCCTTAGGAACCAGAATTTTCAGACACTTCAAATTGTGAGCCAGTGTATGAATAAACTCTTTCCCTCACAGAACTGAGAAGTAAGGGAAGATATGTTTTTGAGTGCAATCTTTTTATTTTTAAGAGGTGATACAGAAATCTTTCAATCCTAATTAAATTTATTACTGTTTTTTGCAGTCAAATACATATGGCCAGTTGCAATAAGTGGGGTAAATACGGCACGTAGACCACAGTAATTCGAATCAGTTTTTCCCACTAAATATGAGAATGCAGCTTATTACTAAGCTTTTCAAAGATTTTCCTTCCTTTGTAACCATAGAGAAGGGACTGTGGATCTGTAGACTTCAGTCTCCTGAAGATAATTTAGAAAAAAAAAATAACTCTTAACTTGAAGTAAGCATCTATAACCCTATCGAGCATGGACAGCTCCAATTTGGAAATACCCAAATTTGGGGTTGCTAGTGAATGATAGTATTAAATTTTGTGTATTCTTGGGGAAATCCCAATATCACCCCTTATGGTTTCTCCATGTTTCTGCCTTAAAAATAGTAAAGTCATCCTTTCTGCAAACCTATTTTCAAGCAACACCTGACTATTTGTTTTCCAAATGTTCTGGTGCCTTTAGCTGAGATTTAAAATGTTGATTTCAGAACGTATTATCTATTGTGGGGTGGTTTTAGATGCATTTACTCATTGCAAGATTTGCTTATTGCAAGTTTAATCATTTCAAAGAAAGAAATTTTCAAGAAGGATCACTCTTGGAGCACTCTGTGAACACTGGTGTAGCCAAGAGTTGTCTCTGACTAATCAATATCTCTCCTTTGTTTTGGGCTCATTACCCAAACCAGTGTTTTATGACACAGTTTTCACCAAGGGGATGTAGCTGAAATTGTTTGGTAGGACTCACAACAGGCCAATTAAAGACTGACTCTAGACTCTGAAGCTCCAGGGCAGTACATGATACCCATCATGGCATCTCTCCATCAGGGTGACTAACACTGATGAGGCCCTGAAAGTGGTCAGGCAGGTCTTCTGTCTCAACGAAACTCAATGCTGTGATTGCTTCCAACATTCCAGTGCGCTCGAAAGGCATCCCTCGGCTAAAACAGCCATTTCAGGGGCTGCCATCTACAGTCTTGTATGCCAGTAGACAGAAGGCAACGGTAAAGTGTGGTCTGCAGAGCCCTGAGTACACAGTCACCAGCTCTAGTGAGCACTGGGTGCTTGCCCAACATAACTCAGCAGCCCTGTAAAGCACAGGGAAGTCAGAAGTCCTCAAGCAGAGCCCACTCCACCTGCACACACACCTTTCACGAATTCCGAGGGCACAGAGCACAGCTGCTTCACCACTTCATGTTTGTCTTTCTATGTTTGTCTTGATATGATTCTTAGGGTTTTTCTTCTTTTCTACACAGTTAACGGTATTTTTACTTCTTTATTGTATTTAAAATTCTTTTTTTAAAATTGAATTTATTTTATTTTCTATACATTGGTGTGAGGGTGTCAGATCCCCTGGAACTGGAGTTACAGACAGTCGTGAGTTACCATGTGGGTACTGGGAATTGAACCCAGGTCCTCTGGAAGAGCAGCCAGTGCTCTTAACCACTCAGCCATCTTTCCAGCCCATATTTAAAATTCTTATGCTTTATCATTACCCACTCACAAACACACATCCTATACTCATCTAATTTTGTTCATGCATATTTTTCCTTTTAGGGCAATGTTTTTTCATTTTCTTATTTCCTTTTTTGCCTCTATGTCTACACACACACACACACACACACACACACACACACACACACACACACTTAGTAGTATTTCAACTTTACCTAATTGGCTTTCAAAATTCTCACATATTTTCATTTATTATCCCCTTTGATGTATGTATTCAAGTTTATTTCTAAACTTTATCACTGTTGGAAAACTTTTCTTTCCTCTGAGCTCCCCCTTTCTTCTCTCCTCTATACCATTCTTCTCCATCCCCTTCTTATTTCTCCTCTGTCTGTTTAACAACCCCCCCTCCTTTCCTATCCCCTTTATCTCATTTCATTTACTGTTTGCACAGTTACCCTAAAGAGTTTTTAACAACATAGCACATTCCACTCAGGTCTTACCGTTTTTAGTTCTATGATCATTGGTGATGGATTCATGGGTTGTAATTGATTTTAAGTGTATTTCTATATCTTTTTTTTTTTTTTTTTGGTTTTTCGAGACAAGGTTTCTCTGTGTAGCTTTGTGCCTTTCCTGGAACTCGCTTGGGAGACCAGGCTGGCCTCGAACTCACAGAGATCCGCCTGCCTCTGCCTCCCGAGTGCTGGGATTAAAGGCGTGCGCCACCACCGCCCGGCGTATTTCTATATCTTATAGGATTTGACATTGCTCCTTACCAAGTGACTTTGGGGATTGAGGCTTCAAGACTAGGTTACTCAATAAGAAGACACCTTCCTATGCACACACACTGTGGGAATGACTTCTCTGAGAAATGCTGCTTGTAGTATTAGATTACTTGTAGAAAGTAATCAAACTTTCATCCAATCTGTAACTAAGTTAATAATGTTCTTTGAGATCATTTATAACTATGCACTCATTCTGCTCACATGCTGTGTACTTAGTCTATTTAGAATTAACCTTGTACCTGAAGTGGTGGAGCACACCTTCAATTCCAGCACTCGGGAGGCAGAAGAAGGAGGATCTCTGTGAGTTTGAGGCCAGCCTGGTCTACACAGCAAGTTCCAGGACATCTATGACCAAATAGAGAGACCCTTTCTCAAAAAAAAAAAAAAACCAAAAAAACAAAATAAATAAAGAATTAATGACCTTTAAGAAAACAATGTAACTGCTAATTAATTAATCTTACTGTCTTCATTAGGGTTTCTATTGCTGTGAAGAGACACCATGACCACTGCAACTCTTTTAACCTTGGTAGCAGCCTACAGTGCAGAGGCTCAGTCCATTATCATCATGGCAGGGAGTATGGCAGTATGCAGGCAGACATGGTACTGGCTACATCTTAATCAGAAGGCAACAGGAAGTGGACTGACTGACTATCACACTGAGCAAAGCTGGAGAAAAAGAGACCTCAAAGCCCACCCCTACAGTGACACACTTCCTCCAACAAGACCATACCTACTCCAACAAGGCCACACCTACTAATAGTGCCGCTCCCAATGAGATTATGGGAGCCGATTACATTTAAACTATCACACTTACTATATGTTGGACTCCCCAACATATCATGTTTCCTTTTTTTCTTTCATGACCCATCATGACCCTGACTCAGAACAATGTATGTGTCTTTCTATAAGATGTGGTTCAAGACCTAAGATCATTTGCTGAAAGCAGCAAGGCATTGAAAGCAACAGCCCCCAACAAAGAATATTGACAACAACATGTGGGCATAGACTGATAACATTTGATGGCTTTGTGTGCTGCTCTGAGTCAATAGGGTTAGAAAAACAATTTTCTCTTGTGAGACTCCTGTAAAAGATTGATTAAAATGAAAGTTCTTTATTCTTTTTCAGTATCATATTTGCTGTGTTGTTCAATAAATATAGAGAACAGCCTTTGTTTGAACAATCAAATGAGAAATCTTCAGAACAAATCAGGCTCCCTCTTGGGTAAACAACATAACAAATCTATGCTGTTACAATGAAAGGAGTCTTTTCAGGAAAATCTATAGCTCTAAGTGCCTACATCAAAAAATCAGAGAGGCCAGGAACAGTGGCATATGCTTTAATCCCAGCACTCAAATGTCAGAGGCAGGTGGATCTCTGTGAGTTGGAGGCCAGCCTGATCTACATAGAGAGTTCCAGGACAGCCAAGGCTACACAGAGAGATCCTGGAAATTAGAGAGATCACAAATAAAGAACCTAATGATACACCTCAAGACCCTGGAAAAATGAAGAAGAAAACAACCCCCAAATCAATAGACAGACAGACATCAGTAAGATCAGGACAGGAATCAATGAGATGGAAAGAAACAAATAAACAACAAAAACAATTAGAAGAATCACTGAAACAAAGAGCTGGATCTTTGAAAAGATAAACAAGATTGGCAAAGCATCTGTCACTAAACAGAAGGAAGAGAGAAGATCTAAATTAATAAAATTGGAATTGAAAAAGAAGGTGTTACAACATATATCAATGGAATTCAGAAAAATCATTAGGTCTTACCTTAAAAACATACTATATTAAGTTGAAAAATCTAAAAGGAATGGATGAATTTCTAGATGCATATGAGCTATCAAATTAAACCAAAATTAGACAAACAGTTTTAACAAAGCCATATCAAGTAGTGAAATTGAAGTAGTAATTTTAAAATCTCCCAATTAAAAAAAAAAGTCCAGGCCCAGATAAATTTACCAGTGGATTTTACCAGACCTTCAAAGAAAAAACAGACATCAAAGATTTTCAAACTATTCCATAAAATAGAAAATTAGAAAATGTTATCAACTCTTTTATGAAGCTAGTAGTAGTATCCTGATACCAAAAGCAAGTCAAAAAAATTACAAACTATTTTCCCTGATTGACCATAGATGCAAAACTTTTCAACAAAACACTTGCAAACTGAATTCAATAATACATAAAAAAGATCACTCACAGTGACATAGTTGATTTTACAGTATCAAGCCAGAAATGCTCAATATATGTGGTAGTTTGAATGTAATTGGCCCCCATAAGCTCAGAGGGAGTGGCACTATTAGGAAGTATGGCCTTGTTGGAGTAGGTGTGGCCTTGTTGGAGGAAGTGTGTCACTGTGGGGGCGGGCTTTGAGGTCTCCTATGCTCAAGCTATGCCTACTATGGATACAGATTCCTTCTGCTGCCTATCAATCAAGATGTAAAACTCTTAGCTACTTCTCTAGCACAATGTCTGTCTGCAAGCTGCCATGTCCCACCATGATAATGGACTATAACTGTAAGTCTCTGAAACTGTCAGCCACCCCAATTAAATTTTTTCCTTTATAAGAGTTGCTGTGGTCATGGTGTCTCCTTACAGCAATAGAAACCTGAAGACAGAAGTTGGTACAAGGGACTGGGGTATTTCTGTGATAGGCCTGATCATGTTTTTGTTTGGAGGAATTTGGACTTTAGGAGTTTGGGGTAGGAAAACAGTGAAATGCTTTAAGGGCTGCTTAATGGGCCATACTAGTAAGACCATGGAAGACAGTGGTGCTGAGGATGATTTGAACCGTGTGGGCCTGGCTTAAGAGGTTTCAGAGGAGAAGAATATTTATATGTGGCCCAGAGATCATTCTTGTGATATTTTGGTGAAGAATATGGCTGCTTTTTGCCCTTGTCTGAAGAGTCTACCTGAGGCTAAAGTAAAGAGATTTGAATTAATTCTGTTGGCAGAGGAAATCTCAAAACAGCCTAGTATTGAACTCTGTTGTGTGGTTATTAGTGGTCACTCTTATACAGATCTATAATGAAAAGAAGCAAGGTAAGTAAGGAAAAATACAAAATGTACAATTTGAGAAGAAAAGGAGTGGAGGTGGAATGGAACTAAGTCCTGGGTTTGAGGAAATAAACAGATTAAGAAGTGGGAATAAAGGGAGTGGTGACTTCAGGGCAAGATCCCACACAGCTAAGTTTTCAATTTGTGAAAAGTAACTAAAGAAAAGCTCAGAGCCAGGTGTGATGGGGCACACCTTTAATCCTGGCACTCCAGAGGCAGATGAAGGCGTATCTCTGAGTTTGAGGCCAGCCTGGTCTATAGAGCAAGTTCCAAGACAACCAAAATTAGGCAGTGACAGTAACCATTGATAGAAAAAGCTGGTAAAGATTTCATTGAACAAGGGGGCCTTGCTCCAGTCCCAGCAAGCAGCAGAACTTGGCAGTTTGGGCCATGTGGTGCTGGCTTTAGAATCAAGGATAGAAGAAACAGGTTATGGAATCTTCCTCCATGACTAAGAAAAGCTACTGAGGCCAGGCATGTGTCAGGGGTGTCCCTGAATTGAGGTCTAGAGAGGACATTGCATGAAGCTATGAAGTTGAAGCCTGGATTGCCATGAAGACCCCAAGATGTTGGAGATGCCAGAGCCATAGAATACCTGCCAAGGAGAGCTGCTGACAGGCAGTGGAACCAGCTCAAGGGAAAGAAGCATGATGCAGTCAACAAGGCTGAAAAGAGTTGGAGATCTGAAGAGCATTTTGACATCAGGCATGGAGATTCAGAGTTTGGAGTTTGCCCAGTTGGTTTTTGGTCTTGCTTTGGTCCAGCATTTCCTCCATATGCTCTCTTCTCTATGTTTTGGAATGGTAATATATATCCTGTGCCATTATATGTTGGAAGTATATGATCTGCTTTTTGATTTTAGTTTTACAGGGGATTACAGTTAAGAGATTGCATAAATCTCAGAAGAGACTTTGGACTTTGGACTTTTAAACATTGTTGAGACTGTGATAGACTATGGGGACTTTTGAAGTTAGACTAAATGCAGTTTGCATTATGATGTTGTTTAAAACTTATGGTGGCCATGGAGTGGAATGTTGTAGTTTGAATATAATTGACCCTCATAAGCTCAGAGGGAGTGGTACTATTAGGAAGTGTGGCCTTGTTAGAGTAGGTGTGGCCTTGTTGGAGGAAGTGTGTCACTGTTGGGGCAGGCTTTGAGGCCTCCTATGCTCAAGCTATGCCCAGTGTGGATCCAGACTCCTTTTGCTGACTGTAGATCAAAATGTAGAACTCTCAGCTCCTTCTCTAGCACCACATCTGCCTGCATGCTGCCATGCTCCCCACCATGATGATAATGGACTAAACCTCTGAAACTGTAAGGCACCACAATTAAATGTTCCATTATAAGAGTTGCTGTGGTCATGGTGTCTCTTCACAGCAATAGAAATTCTAGCTAAAACAATATATATAGATCCGGACCAGAGGTGAGTCTTTGGGGTCATACCCAGGGAGGCCTGCCTCTAGGTCCCATCCCTGGGCACCAGTCGTTCCCAGGGAAGACCCGCCCAACTTGGCCCCAGATGCCCGCCATTGGGCGGGGCTCCTGTGGGAAGGTTCCCCTTCTCCAAGACCCCCCAGCAGACCCTGCAATCTACACACCTCCCCCCCACCCCCCCCCCCCCGCCCCCCCCCCCCCGCCACTTCCTGAGACTTAGAGACCAGCCCCCAGCTCTCATCTGGCCCAGAGCTCTCATCTGGCCCAGAGAGCTCCCATCTAGCCCAGAGAGCTCCCATCTGGCCCAGAGAGCTCTCATCAGTCCCAGAGAGCTCCCATCTAGCCCAGAGAGCTCCCACCTGGTCCAGAGAAGAGAGAGCTCTCATTGGACAAAGAGCCATCATTGGACCAAGAGTAAACTCAGGAGACAGGAAATCTGCCAGCCCTGATTAGACCAAGAGTGGCTTTCTGAGAAGCAGAATCCGCTACCTCTCATTGGACCAAGAGAGGTTTCCTGAACCGCTGAATCTGTCAGCTCTGACTGGACCAAGAGCGCTGATTCTCAATGGAGACTTTGGAAGCCAGAAGGACCTGAACAGATATAATGCAGACACTAAGAGACCATGGATGCCAGCCTAGACTAATATACCCAACAAAACTTTCAATCATCATAGACGGAGTGAACAAGACATTCCAAGACAAAGCCAGATTTAAACAATACTTATCCACAAACCCAGCCCTACAGAAAGCACTAGAAGGAAAATTCCAACCTAAGGAAGTCAGATACATCCACGAAAACACAGGCAATAGATAATGCCACAGCAGTAAATCCCAAAGAAGAGAAGTACACACACACTACCACCAAAAAAATAACAGGAATGAACAATCACTGGTCATTAATATCCCTTAATATCAATGGACTTAATTCACCTATAAAAAGACACAGGCTAACAGAATGAATATGAAAGCAGGACACATCTTTCTGCTGCATACAAGAAACACACCTCAAATTCAAAGATAGACACTACCTAAGAATAAAAGGCTCGGAAAAGTCTTTCCAATCAAATGGTCTTAAGAAGCAAGTGGGTGTAGCCATCCTAAAATCTAGCAAAATAGACTTCAAACTAAAATCACTCAAAAGAGATCAAGAAGGGCATTACATACTCATCACAGGAAAGATTCACCAAGATGAAGTTTCAATTCTGAACATTTATGCCCCAAACACAAGGGCACCCACATATGTAAAAGAAACATTACTAAAGCTTAAATAACGTATAAAACCCCACACATTAATACTGGGAGACTTCAACATCCAACTCTCACTGCTGCGGGCCACAGGAATATATCATAAGAACTCAGCTGGTTATGGCAAAATCACTACCTGGAGGGATCAGGGAATTCCTCCAGAGGAAGCCAAATTCCAAGGAGTTTTTGGTGTTATTTGGATTGTTATATATCAACTGTCTTCTGTTATGAAAATCATGTGTGCCTTCATAGTTTTCCCAATTGACTTTTCCCTAAGAAGGGCTAACAGTGTGAACTGATCACTCTCTGGACCTACACATCCCAGGTATTTGGAGAACAGCCTCAGGAAAGGCTTTCTCTGGAATCAGATATCTCCCTTGGCCACTTTCAAGGACTAGCAGTAATAACAGTCCACATGCAAGTCTCCTGGTTTAAGGTAAATTCCACAAGGAGACACCGCCTAGGTCAGGTGGACTTTAAGTAATAGCTTTACACAATTTAGCTTGGACCCTCCTTTCTTACAGCCTTACTAACTTTATAGACCTCTAACTCTTTACCTAACCACTTCTAGGAATATTTAGATAACCTTCTGCGCTGACAGCTATGCTCAGCCAGAACCCCAGTTCAAGCCTCCTTGTAATTATCATCATTGGCAGCATCCCTCCAGGTCCATCCCCAGATGGAGGAAAGTACCTTATCAGAGATACCTCTGTACTCTCTAAGAACAGACTTAACCGTCCAGATTACCTGTTTAAGAAGGCCTGGCGGATGTGCCAATTAAACCTTACTTCCTTCTTTCCCAAAACTTACCTCTAGCTCCAGATTTCCCTTTAACTATCACCAGAGGCATCTAGCTGTACACAGGTTGCCTAGTGACTGAGCACACTTTCCCCCACCCTGCAGAAAAATGGCAGATAGCTTGAACAGATAGGAGCCACAGGAAAAAAGAAGGCAGTTTTATTTTCTCCCATTGACCTAGCAACTTACAGATTAACATTTTCTACTAATCACGTTTAAGACTACAGTTGAGCACATAAGAGCCCTCTTCTTAGATATTACCTGAATTTAGCCTTTAGTTAATTCATTTCCCCATTGGTCACTTCCCTTTGGGGTTGCAAATGATAATTAACAGTTATTGCCTCCCTATGTGATTCTTATCACCCCTCCATTTGACCCTGGAAGCCTGGCTTTGCATTGCAAGGGAACACTGCTTGTAAGTGTATATATACCACGACTTCCAGAGCACGGGGGATAGAGAAGAGAAAAACGAATGGAAGAACTAGATGGGTAAGAACTTGAGAGGAACAAACTGAGATGGGGAAGAACTAGATTGAAGGGCTAGAAGAGAGTACTAGAGGGATGAGATGGAAGATGAGGAAGAGCCAGATGGGGAAGAATAAGATGAGGGAGAATGAGACGAGGAGAGAGAAGGAGATGGGAGAGGAGATGATATGGGAAAGAACAAGATGAATGAGAACCTAGGAGGGGTAGAACTAGATGAAGGAATTAAGATAGAACCTAGAGGGGACCACAGAAAAGTGTAGAGAGAAATCAGGCAAGAAATGAGCTAAATATGAGAGCAGAATATAAGCTTGTAACTGACACAGAATAATAAAGTATATGGACTAAGGAGTTTCATGTACTGTAGGGTAGCTCCCCAGAGTTTTCTTGAGTGTAAGTAGCATGAAATATTAGATAGAAGGATTTATTGCGGAGAATATTGCGGAGATAAACAGATAGAAAATAAAGGATAGCCTCGAGAGGGCCTGGAACCTTTTCCAATGGGCCCTTACTGTTTCTGCCTCAGGGTATTTATAGAGATGCCAAGGGGTGGAGCAAAAGACCTCCCTCCCAGCACAGCCAAGTGCAGACCATCTCAGACACCTGCACTCAAGCCCATGGTCCTAATCATCCTCTCTATGTGGACCTGCTGGGTAAAGCCATGAGGAACCTGAAAACGGGCTCCCACAGTGTACATAGATTCATTTCTTTTCATCAAAGATGAATTATCAGCTGGTTGTAGATTCTTCCTGGACCCTGGGAGGGGACTCTCGAGGGGCTGGACCCCCCTAGTCCCTGATATCTCACCCCTGGACAGATCTGTCAAATCGAAACTTAACAGAGAAATAAAGGACTTAACTGATGTCATGACTCAAATGGACTTAATCGATATCTACAGAACATTCCATCCTAACAAAAAAGAATATACCTTCTTCTCAGCACCCCATGGAACCTTCTCTAAAATTGACCACATACTTGACCACAAAGCAAATCTCACAGATACAAAACAATTGGAATAACCTCCTGTGTTCTATCAGACCACCATGGTTTAAAATTAGATTTCAATAACAACAAAAACTACAGAAAGCCTACAATCTCATGGAAACTGAATAATGCTCAACTGAATCACCAATGGGTTAGGGAAGAAATAAAGAAAGAAATTAAAGACTTCCTAAAGATCAATAAAAATGAATATACCACATACCCAAACTTATGGGACACTATGAAAGCAGTGCTAAGAGGGAAATTCATAGCACTAAATGCCCACATAAAGAAGTTGGAGAAATCTCACACTAGTGACTTAACAGCACACCTGAAAGCTCTAGAACAAGAAGAAGCAAAGTCACCCAGGAGAAATAGACGCCAGGAAATAATCAGATTGAGAGCTGAAATCAATAAAATAGAAACAAAGAGAACAATACAAAGAATTAATGAAACAAAGAGTTGGTTCTTTGAGAAAATCAACAAGATAGACAAGCCCTTATCCAAACTAACCAAAAGGCAGAGAGAGAGCATCCAAATTAGCAAAATCAGAAATGAAAAGGGAGACATAACAACTAACACTGAGGAAATCCAGAGAACCATCAGGTCATACTTCAAAAACCTCTACACCACAAAACTGGAAAATCTAAAAGAAATGGATAATTTTCTGGATAGGCATCACATACCTAAGTTAAATGAAGACCAGATAAACTATTTAAATAGTCCAATAACCCCTAAGGAAATAGAATCAGTCATTAGAAGTCTCCCAACCAAAAAAAGCCCAGGACCAGATGGTTTCAGTGCAGAATTCTACCAGATCTTCAAAGAAGAGTTAATACCAATACTCTTTAAATTGTTCCACACACTAGAAACAGAAGGAACATTACCAAACTCCTTCTATGAGGCTACAATTACCCTGATTCCTAAGCCAAACAAAGATGCAACAAAGAAAGAGAACTACAGACCAACCTCCCTCATGAACATTGATGCAAAAATACTCAATAAAATACTGGCAAACAGACGCCAAGAAAACATCAAAACAATTATACACCATGATCAAGTAGGCTTCATCCCAGGGATGCAAGGGTGGTTCAACATACGAAAGTCCATCAATGTAATACACCATATAAACAAACTGAAAGAAAAAAACCACATGATCATCTCACTAGAAGCTGAAAAGGCATTTGACAAAATACAACACCCCTTCATGATAAAGGTCTTAGAGCAATCAGGAATACAGGGAACATACCTAAACATAATAAAGGCAATTTACAGCAAGCGAACAGCCAACATCAAATTAAATGGAGAGAAACTCAAAGCGATTCCACTAAAATCAGGAACAAGGCAAGGCTGTCCACTCTCCCCATAGTTATTCGATGTAATACTTGAAGTTCTAGCCAGAGCAATAAGACAACATAAGGAGATCAAGGGAATACAAATTGGAAAGGAAGAAGTCAAGCTTTCGCTATTTGCAGATGACATGATAGTATACATGAGTGACCCCAAAAATTCGACCAAGAAACTCATACAGCTTATAAACACCTTCAGCAATGTAGCAGGATACAAGATTAACTCAACAAAATCAGTAGCCCTCCTATATACAATTGACAAACAGGCTGAGAAGGAAATCAGAGATACATCACCCTTTACACTAGCCACAAATGATATAAAATACTTTGGGGGTAATTCTAACTAAGCAAGTGAAGGGCCTATATGACAAGAACTTTAAGTCCCTGAAAAAAGAAATTAAAGAAGATGTCAGAAAATGGAAAGATCTCCCATGCTCATGGATAGGCAGGATTAACATAGTAAAAATGGCAATCTTACCAAAAGCAATCTACAGATTCAATGCAATCCCCATCAAAATTCCAACACAATTCTTCACAGACCTGGAAAGAACAATACTCAACTTCATATGAAAAACAAAAAACAAAAAACAGGATAGCCAAAAGAATCCTGTACAATAAAACAACCTCTGTAGGCATCATGATCCCTGACCTCAAGCTCTACTATAGAGCTACAGTAATAAAAACAGCTTGGTACTGGCATAAAAACTGACATGGGACCAATGGAATCGAATTAAAGACCCTGACATTAATTCGCACACCTATGAACATATAATTTTTGACAAAGAAGCCAAAACTGTACAATGGAAAAAAGAAAGCATCTTCAACAAATGGTGCTGGCATAACTGGATGTCAACATGTAGAAGGCTGCAAATAGATCCATATCTGTCACCGTGCACAAAACTTAAGTCCAAGTAGATCAAAAACCTCAACATAAATCCAGCTACTGTGAACCTGATAGAAGAGAAAGTAGGAAGTAGTCTTGAATGCATTGGCACTGGAGATCACTTCCTAAATATAACACCAGTAACACAGACACTGAGAGAAACAATTAATCAATGGGACCTCTTGAAACTGAGAAGCTTTTATAGAGCAAAGGACATGGTCAACAAGACAAAGTGACAGCCTACAGAATGGGAAAAGATCTTCACCAAGCCCACATCTAACAGAGGGCTGATATCCAGAATATATAAAGAACTCAAGAAATTAGACATCAAAATGCCCAACAGTCCAATTAAGAAATGGGGTATAGAGCTAAACAGAGAATTCTCAACAGAGGAAGCTCAAATGGCTGAAAGACATTTAAGGAATTGCTCAACATCCCTAATCATCAGGGAAATGCAAATCAAAACGACTCTGAGATACCACCTTACACCTGTCAGAATGGCTAAGATAAAAAAACACTGAAGACAGCTTACGCTGGAGAGGATGTGGAGCAAGGGGAACTCTCCTTCACTGTTGGTGGGAATGCAAGCTTGTACAGCCACTTCGGAAATCAATATGGTGCTTTCTTAGAAAATTGGGAATCAATCTCCCCCAAGATCCAGCTATACCATTCTTGGCATTTTTCCAAGGAATGCTCAATCATACCACAAGGGCACATGCTCAGCTATGTTCATAGCAGCATTATTTGTAATAGCCAGAACCTGGAAACAACCTAGATGTCCTTCAACTGAAAAATGGATAAATAATATGTGGTACATATACACAATGGAGTACTACTCAGCAGAGAAAAACAATGACATCATGAGGTTTGCAGGCAAATGGATGGATCTAGAAAAAAATCATTCTGAGTGAGGTAACCCAGTCTCAGAAAGACAAACATGGTATGTACTCATTCATAGGTGGATACTAGATGTAAAACAAAGGATGACTAGATTGCTACTCACAACTCCAGGGAGGCTACCTAGTAAAGAGGACCCTAAGAAAGACACAGGGATCACCCAAGGATCTACATGAGCAAACTGGACGTGAGGCGGGTGTGTGTGTGTGTGTGTGGGGGGTAATGAAGGGCAAGGGTCAGGGAAAAGAGAGCTTAGGGGAGCCGGAGATCCCAGCTGGATCAAGAACAGAGAGGGAGAACAAGGAAAGAGAGACCATGTTAAATGAAGACCCCATGGGAATAGGAAGAAGCAAAGTGCTAGAGAGGTCCCCAGAAATCCACAAAGATACCTCCACAATAGATTACTGGCAATGGTAGAGAGAAAGCCTGAACTGACCTACTCTGGTGATTGGATGGCCAAACACCCTAACTGTCGTGGTAGAACTCTCATCCATTGACTGATAGAGGCTGATGCAGAGGTCCACGGCCAGGCCCCAGGTGGAGCTCCAAGAGTCCAATTGGTGAGAAAGAGGAGGGATTGTATGAGTGAGAATTGTTGAGACCAAGGTTGGAAAAAGCATAGGGACAAATAGCCAAACTAGTGGAAACACATGAACTATGAACCAATAGCTGAGGAACCCCCAACTGGATCAGGCCCTCTGGAAAAGTGAGACAGTCGATTAGCTTGAACTGTTTGGGAGGCCCCCAGGCAGTGGGACTGGGACCTGGGACCTGTCCTTAGTGCATGAGCTGGCTGTTTGGAGCCTGGGGCCTATGCAGGGACACTTTGCTCAGCGTGGGTGAAGGGAGGAGGGGACTGGACCTGCCTCAACTGAATCTACCAGGCTGAGCTGAATCCTCAGGGGAGTCCTTGCCCTGGAGGAGATGGGAATGGGGGGGGGGGTGGGGGGGAGGATAGGGGGGCCTGGAGGAGGGAGGACAGGGGAATCCGTGGCTGATATGTAAAATTAAATTAAATTATAAAATTAAATAAGTAAATAAACAAAAAACAAAACAAAAAACCAATATGTATAAATAAAAAGTGCTATAAATTACATAAATGGATACAAGAACAGAAATCACATGATCATTTTGATATATGCAAAAAAAGCTTATGACAAAAAAATCTCTTCATGCTAAAGTCCTGGAAAATTTTGGAATAGACGGAGCATGCCTCAACATGATTAAGTCTGAGTATGACAAACCTACATCCAACATAATATTAAATGGGGGAAAAACTCAAAGCACTTCCACTAAAATCAGTAACAAGACACAGGTATTTACTTTCCCCATTTTTGTTCAATATAGTAGTGGAAGTCTTAGCTACAACAATAAGACAAGAGAAGGGGTACAAATAGGAAAGGAAAATGATATATTATTCTCATATAAGTGCTGTGGGATGTTTTGTATGCTGTGAATATGTGTTGCTCTGATTGGTTGATAAATAAAATGCTGATTGGCCAGTAGCCAGGCAGGAAGTATAGGTGGGGCAAGCAGATGAGGAGAATTCTGGGAGAGGAAGGCTGAGTCAGAAGAGTCCAGGGAGCAGCATCTAACAGCACACAGGTAAAGCCACGGAACATGTGCAACATATAGATGAACAGAAATGGGCTGAGTTTAAGTGTAAGAGCTAGTCAGTAGTTAGCCTGAGCTAATGGCCAAGCAGTTTTAATCAATATAAGCTTCTGAGTGATTATTTTGTAAAGGGCCGTGGGACTGTGGGGGCCCAGGCAGGACTGGAGAAATGTCTAACTACATGTAAGAGTACACCGGCAAATCTCTATAGCTGATAAACACTTTTAGCAAAGTGGCAGGATACAAAATCAACATACAAAAATCAGTAGCCTTCCCATATTACCAATGACAAACATAAGTGATAAAGAAACCAGGGAAACAATTCCATTCACAACTGCCTCGAAAATAAAAGTCTTGAAATAAAGTTAAACAAGGATGTGAAAGACTTCTATGGTGAAAACTTTAAAACAGTGAAGAAATAAATAAAGGAAGACATTAGAAGATGGAAATTCCTCCCATGCTCATGTATCATAAGAATCAAAAAGTGACAAATTTCAAAATCTCTTCATCCTATCTAAAGCATTCTCCAGATTCAATGAAATCTCAATAAAAATTCTAGTGATAGTCTTCATAAGTAAAAAAAAAAATCTTAAAATTCATATGGAACTGCAGAAAAACCTTAATAACCAGAGCAATCTTTTTTCTTTTTTTTTTTTTTTTTTTCTTTTTTTTTTTTTTTGAGAGAGGGTTTCTCTGTGTAGTCTTGGTTCCTGTCCTGGATCTCACTCTATCGACCAAGCTGGCCCCGAACTCACAGAGATTTTCCTAGCTCTGCCTTCTGAGTGCTGGGATTAAAGATGTGGGCCACCACTACCCGGCCACCAGAGCAATCTTAAGTAAAAAGAATACTGCTGGAGATATTCCCAAGTTCAAGTTATACTACAGAACCCTAGTAGTGAAACCTGCTTAGTGTTGGTGCAAGAATGGGAATATAGAAAAATGAATTGGAATAGAAAGCCCAGAAAGAAATCCATTTGCAATTGCAGCCATATAATTTTTTTTAATAAAAATGCACATTTAGGAAAAGAGACTAGCCTCAACAAATTGTGCTGGGAAAGTTGGATAGCTACATGTAGAAGAATGAACCTAGATCCTTACCTCTCACTGAGCACAAAACTCAACGCCACCATGACTTGAGATCTGAAGCTGCTAGAACAGAAAGTAGGGAGAACACTTGAAGATATGGCGCAGGAAAGGTTTTTCTAAATAGGACCCTGATAGCTCAGAAAATTAGTCCAACAATAGACAGACGGGAGCTCATGGAATTAAAAGGCTTTTGTACAGTAAAGGAAACTGTCAATCGAGTGAAAAGGCAAACCTACAGAAGAAAATTGTCACTAACTATACCTCTGACATAGGATTAGTAGAATTTACAAAGAATTCAGGAAACTAAATGTCATGAAAACAAACAACTAAACCAAGAAAGTGGGCTCTATTGACCTGAGCAGAGAGTTCTCAAAAGAAGAAATATAAATGGTTAATAAATATTTTTAAAGATGTTTAATGTCATTAGCCATAAGAGAAATCTGAACTGAAACTACTTGGAGGTCTCATCTCACCCCAGTCGGAGTGGGTATCATCAAGAATCCACATGACAGCAAATGCTGGCATGCACATGGGGATAAGAGAAACCCATATCTACTGCTGGTGGGATTATAAACTGGGACAGCCACTGAGGAATCCAGTCTGGATGTTTGTCAAAGAGCTAAAAGTTACCATATATCCAGCCCTGACACCCTTGGGTACACACCCAGAGAGCTCCATGTCCTCCTTCAGAGATTCCTGCACATCCATGTTCCCTGTGGCTCTATTCACAACAGCAGATGGATCGACCCTGATGTCTATCAGCTGATGAACAATAAGGAAAACGTGGTGCATGGACACAGTGGGATTTTACTAGGCTGAAAGGAAAAGCAAAGTCATAAAATTTTTAGGAAAATGGATGAAACTGGAAAATATTATACTGAGTGAGGTAGCCCAGGCCCAGAAAGACAAACACATGTTCTCTCCCATATGTAGATCTTAGGTTCAATTTTTTCTATTTGTGTTTTTAATTTGGAATGTCTGTAGAGATCAGGAAGCTGGAAAGGCATTGTGAGAGGGGGAGGGGAACTAAAGATAGGGTGGGATAATGGACCACCTGAGATCTCAAAGTACAGGATAGGAATACTGGGGGTTAAAGCTTTAAGCTGGGATGGAAAGGGTGTAGGTTAACCTAAGAATGTATAAAAAAGTCTTACAGAAACCTACTAGATTTTAGTGTGTGTGTGTGTGTGTGTGTGTGTGTGTGTGTGTGTGTATGTGTGTGTGTTTCAAAGAGTTTGAATGTAGGTACTCTGTCCGTATGGGCATTATCCTAGAAGACATGAGTCACTTAATGAAAGTGCTAAGCTTGGGATGCCTCTCTATCTGTTATTATTAGTCAGGGAGGCCTGAAATGAAAAAAACACCATGGGGGGAAGAGACACATCACGTACTATTGTGCTTGCTCTCGGTCGCCCACAATAACTAGATGGGAAAACCCTGTTGCTGAAGACACAATGTGCTTTGATCATAGGGCATTGAAAAACCAAGCTGAAACTAACCTGGGATCCTCCTCCCTGCTCCCCAGCTTTCAAAGTCCCAGAAAGGGCGATGCAAGCTTAGAGTAGAAAAGTCACTGATAGTCTTATCCAGTAGTAGACCTGAATGGTACAGCATTGACCCGCCAGACAAGATATGCTCACTGGAGCAAGCAGCATTGGGACTAACCAACTGTCAGGTCATCGGGACTAACCAACCCTCAGGTCCAGAGGAAACTTCATTTCCCCAAATACCAAAAGGCAAAAGAGACAGATGGCTATCCGTGGTGCCTATTAGCTTACCAAAGCACAAGCTGGCCTCCAGGCTTTTTTAATATCACAAGTACCTGTTACACATTTCAAAGCATCCTCCTTTTCTCCCTTCCTCCCTTAACCTAAACTCCCTCCAGCTTACAGGCTTCCCTGCCCCCAGCGGCTCATTCTCCTAATACCCCTGCTATTTCAGCTTCTCCCCACCCCCTCTCTCTCTCTCCATCTCTCTATGTTCCTCTCTCTCTGCTCTGCTCCTTCTTCTCTCCTGGCAAGGTCCAGTCTGCTGGCCATGTTCAGTCTACTTTCTCTGCCTGCTCTGGACTCTCCCAGATGCCTCTGGCTGTTCTCTCCCTTATACCTACAATAAAAATCCTCCCCTTAACCGCACCATGGGTCTGTCATCTCATTAGTTTATACACCACATTTTGTAGTTGGATTTGAAGCCTGCTCACTAGGAGCAAATTCATATGTGGTACTGTAAACGTAGTCAAAATCCCGTGACTGGGGAGGTCACAGGCCTAGAGGAGAGTCACCACTATCATTTTGCTAAATGGACATATTGTCCAACTATCTTCTAAATATTTATGTTTATCCCCATAGACTAATAATGTTCTCAACTTTGGCTAGAGAAGCTTCTATTTGGAGAGGGAGGCAGCTAACGCAGAGACTTATCTGGTCAACATGTTGACAATAGATTGTTGAGTGCTTCACTGTAAAGAGAGCAAACAGGGCAGGTTTGTTAGTGGTGGGTTTGTTTTTTGTTTTTTCAAGGACAACACACTTTTGATTAAAAATAAACTTCATTTTGGGAAATGCAAATTTGGGGGAGGAATAGAAGATCACACCACTTTAGTACTTCACCTGGACTCCAGGGCTGAGCCCCCGGGAACAGCTTCGGTACAGGAAGATCCTGGGAGATCTTCTGGAGAAGGGCTACAGGCTCCCCATAGGGGTAAGAGAGCTCCGGTCTTTTTTTTTTTTTTTTTTTTTTTTTTTTTCGAGACAGGGTTTCTCTGTGTAGCTTTGCGCCTTTCCTGGAACTCACTTGGTAGCCCAGGCTGGCCTCGAACTCACAGAGATCTGCCTGGCTCTGCCTCCCGAGTGCTGGGATTAAAGGCGTGTGCCACCATCGCCCGGCTAGCTCGTGTCTTCTTGATAGCTGTCTAAGGGTTTTTGTTCTGTTTGTTTGCTTGTTTTTCCCTTGAAATAGGGTTTCACACAGTCCGTGCTGAACTCGAGCTTGCTACCCAGCCAAGGCTGGTCTTGAACTTCTGACCCTGCTGCCTTTACTTCCCAAGTGCCAGGGTGATAGTGCACTACACCAACAGGCTGTGGATGCATTTTTAAGTCCCACCCAGCCTCATCAGGAGATACCAGCATGGAGCTCTCTAATTTGGCTCTGTGGGAGACTTACCCCAAGCAGGGCATTCATATCACACTCCCTTGCAAGGTTCATGGCAGAGGAGCCAGATGGAGTATAAGAGGGGAGGATACAGAGGAGTGCTGGGGAAGGCTGGCTTCTGGATGTGGCATGGCCAGTGCACTCATGAACTCGCAGGAGCTAGGGTCACCTGCACAAGACCTGCATAAGACCGGTCTAGTTAGGCCAGAGCAATGGCTCAGCAGGTAAATGCACTTACTGCCAAGCCCAATGACCCAAGTGTGACCCCTAGGACCCACATAGTGCAGGGAGAGGACAAAGTCCATAGGTTCCTTACTTGGCCTCCACACAAATGCCATGGCATGCACATATACACGTGAACGCGCAAGCGAGCGCACACACACACACACACACACACACACACACACACACACATACATATACATGCCATCTTAAAAAAAATAAAAAAGATCAAGGCTGTCAATATTCCAGCATGGATAGGGGAAGAATACATGAGATTCCACTTCTAGCTAAGGAACTACTGACAGTTGGTAGCTGTTGGGAGGAAAAGTCCTTTTCATTTGAAGCTATGGCCACTGGCTGGTTAGCCATGCTTTGGTGGATGGCCTCTGGACGGTAGGTCATCAGCTTTGGTGGAGGGCCCCTGCATGGTAGGTCATTAGCTTTGGTGAAGGGCTCCTGGACGGTAGATCATCAGCTTTGGTGGATGGCCTCTGGACGGTAGGTCATCAGCTTTGGT
>CABHPP010124826.1:19540-31402 GCA_902168425.1 Peromyscus attwateri | reverse complement strand
AGAAGAAGAAGAAGAAGAAGAAGAAGAAGAAGAAGAAGAAGAAGAAGGAAGAACCCTGACATGACATTATGAGACAAGAAACCTCCAAAGATACCTTTCGGTCCATTTTCTGTTGGCCATCTATTGCTGGACATGCAGTCTATCCTTAAGAGTAGTTTGTTTTTCCATTGAGACCCTCTTGGAGGAAACTAATTTTTCATTTGTAAGTAGTTATCAATTACAAATTGATACCAGTTGCTTCTGGGTTAAGGATGGGGGCATGTGTCCACTTTCAGCTCTAGAACCCCATCTGGTGCAGAACCAGGTAGGCCCTGTGCATGTTGCCTCGATCTCTGTGCATGCATATGTGTGTCAATCATGTTGATTTAGAAGGCCTTGTTTCCTTGGTGTTCTTCACCCCCTCTGGCCCTTACACTCTTTCTATCTCCTCTTCCAAGGGGAACCCTGAGCCCTTGAGGGGCAGGTGGATGTGATGGAGACATCCCGTTTAGGGCTGAGTGTTCTTAGGTCTCTCACTCTGCATGATGTCTGGCTGTGGGTCCCTGTGTGTTCCCATATGCTGAAGGAGGAAGCTTCTCTGATGGTAGCTAAGAAAGGCACTGATCTATGAGTATAGTAGGAGTCATTTTATTGCTCCTTGTTTTTTTCTTTAGAACAGTAGAGTTTGGTTTTACCCTAAATCCCTGGGCTATCTTGTCTTGGGTTCTTAACTACCCACGCAGTGTCAAGTATGGGTCCCATCTCATGGAGTGGGCTGCCAGTCAAATCAGATATTTGTTGGTTACTCCCCAAACTTTGTGCCACCACTGTACTTGCATAGCTTGCCGGCAGGACACAGTTGTAGGTCAAAGGGTTTGTGCTCGGGTTGGTGTTTCTGTTGTTCTCCCTAGCATGTAGGAGCAAAAGCTCTATGTGGACACCAGCTCAACATCTCCATGTTCAATGAGTTCTGTGGGTGGTGTTTTCAGCAATGGGGCCTTGCAGTCAGTTTGTGGAGAGCAACCTATAGTCTTGGCAACAACTTGGACATCTTCTGGTTCTTTCAACATTCCCCATATACTTTAAGTGACCATTGGTGGCTCAGAGGGTTGGCAGTGGAGTGACTTGATTGAAAAATGAAGGAAATTAAAGGCAAAGGGCATGTCCACTCACTCACATGTCACAGTTTACCTGCCATTATGCAGAAAGCCTGAGGAATTCAGGAAATATCATGAATTCCTGTGAACAAGTAGGACAAAGATACGAGACAATATCTCATGTTCACATGCCAGCAGTGAGATATCTAGAAATGATACCAAACCTCAAATGTCAGCAATAAAATGTACATAATAGTAAATTTCAACAATCAGCAGAACTGGAACAGAGAAAAATGTGAGAACGTTTTCAAAGGAAATAAAGGGAAATCCAAGAAGTGTAAAGTGATGTCATGTTCATGAATTGAGAATGTTAATTGATAACATCATGTTAGTCAAGCTACACATTCAGTGAAGATTGTTTTGTAGCTCAGGCTTCCCTACTGTCCTCTGTCCCCAGTGATGTCAAGGTAGGACAGCGAACAGCTGGATGCCTGTTACACCTCATCTTCCTCAGGTCACTGCATACAGTTCAAGGGTAACACAGGTCATCATGGCAGCCCAATCAAGGCAGGAGGAGCTAGAAGCAGCTGATCATATTGTGTTCACAGTCAGGAAGCAGACAGCACAGATGCTTGAGCTCAGCTGGCTTTCTTCTTTTAATACAGTCTAGGACCCAAGCATAATGAATGCTGCCAAGTACTTTTAGTATAGTTTTTCAATCTCCAGTAAGATACTCAGCATAATCCCTCAAAGGTATTCCCAGAGGCTAGACAATCACTTACAGGTGTGCCTAGAGGCTCCCTCTAGGTGATTCCAGATTTTGTCAAGTTGACAATAGTGCTTTGCACTTACAATAGTCTCTCTACTATGGCTCATATCTGTAACTCAAACACTTTTCCTCTCTCAGTTTACTCCTCTTGCCCTATTCTCCATTTATTCCTCATTTCACTACTTAGACACGGAAAGCTTTAGCTATTAAAAAACAAAAACAGCCAGGTGGTGGTGACTCACACCTTTAATCCCAGTGCTCAGGACGCAGAAGCAGGCAGATCTCTTGAGTCAGAGGCCAGCCTGGTCTACAGACCAAGTTCCAGAATACCCAGGGCTGTTACACAGAGAAACTCTGTTTCTGAAAACCAAAAACCAAAACAACAACAATAACAACAACAAAAAACAAAACAAACAAAAACAACCCCCCCCAAACCCTATACATTGTTGTTGGTTGTTTATTCTACTCTTTTGCTCTTTGGGGGCCCATCACCCAGCTCCCAAATAAATCACACCCAGAACCTTATTCTTACTTATAAATGCTCAGCCTTAGCTTGGCTTGTTTCTTGCCAGCTTTTCTTAACTTTAAATTATCCCATTATTCCATCTACCTTTTGCCTCTGGGCTTTTTCCTTTTCTTTTCTTACTTCTGTATATCTAACTTTCACTCTTACTCCGTGGCTGGCTGTGTAGCTGGGTGGCTGTCCCCTAGCATCCTCCTTGCCTTGTTCTCTTACTCTTTCTTTACCTAGCTGTGAATCTTGTGAACTATATTAATAACTACAAGTCTGGCAAGATATACTCATAGATGCAATAGTAATATGAATGTTATGAGAGTATTCATCCACTCTCTGCATTTAAGGATTGTTCTACATGGTAAAGCTGGCCAAGCACCCATGGCTTGGGAGCCCATAGGCCCTAGGGGAGAACCTACAAGTATTATTTTGGTAAATGGGCATAATATTAAATTGCCTCTAAGTATGTAACTGCAGATTTGTGTAGGTTTTAGTCTTCATCAGAGAAGTGTTTTTGTGCAGTACAATGAAGTTAACAAAGAAACCTACAACTGATCGGAGTACAGAGAGTGAGCGTCTGTGGCATGCTCACACATAAATGGGACATCTTTATTACACCCCTCCCCCTTTAGCCCAGGGAACATCTCAGAAGACAGGAAGTGGAAAGAGTCTAAGTGCCAGACATTTATTTTATTTATTTATCTTAAAAATAAAAGGGTGAAAATGGAAAAAGAGCAATTCTGAAACCAGGTAGTAAATTAAGACAAACACAACAACAGACGTCTGGATCAATGGGATAGAATGGAGGACATAGACTTAAATTCACACGGTTACAGCCACCTGATTTTGACAAAGGCGTCAAAATATGGAACAGAGGAAAGAAGAGCATCCTCACCAATCAGTGCAGGGAAAACGGCATTCCATGCTTAGAAGCATGAAATAAGATCCATATTTCTAAAAAAGAAATCGACTCAAAATAAAGCAAAGGCTTTAATATGAAACCTGAAATACTGAAACTGTCAGGGGAAACACTAAGTCAGGCTAAACTGAATTTTCCTTCTTGCCTCTCACAGTTCATTTCTCTACCTGCAGTGGAGGGACTCGCACAGAACTGCTTGGCCTATCTCCTCCAACCCTTCATAAAAGATTTCATATCTATGTTCATCAGAAGATATATATACAATTTTCCTTTTTTCCCTTCTATATCATCAGCTTTGGGATTAGGACAATACTGTCTTCATAAAAAGAGTTTAGGGGCAGAGCTTCCTTTACTATTTTGTATAATAATTTGAGAAGCATTGGTTTAGTTCTTTTAAAGTCCAGTAGAATTCTGCCATGAATCCATCTGGTCCTGCATCTTTTTTTTTTTTTTAAACGGGGAATTTTTTTTTTAAAGACAGTACAAGGAACTGATAGTGCTTTGTGTGTACTGATATGTTAATCATTGTGTGTATAAAGGAAAAAGGGAAAATGCAGTGGAATTAGTAACTAGTATTACATGAAATAACCAGTTGTGAAGAGAAACTAATCTATTAAAACATTAGAAACAAATGACCAACACCCCTAAGCCCCCTCAAAAGTAACCAAGTTGTATATACAAACATCCAGACCAGCAGACAACCACACCCACTCCTTCCCTAAGCAAACACACACAAAGACTGTAATTTGAGTTAAAAGATATTGGCCCCAATTTTTAGATTTATTTGTTTTTATTTTGTGCGTGTGTATGTTTGCCTGTATGTATGTGTACTATGTGGGGGCCTGGTGTCCACAGGAGTCAGAAGAGGGCATTGGATACCCTAGAACTGGAGTTACAGATAGATGTAAACTGCCGTGTACATTCTGGGAACCAAAACCAGGTCATCTGCATGAGCAAGTGCCCTTAACTGGTGAGCCATCTTTCCAGACCTTTGGCTCAAAATTTTGCCACAGAGGAATGCCACGTTTTCTTCCAGGCCTAGGGTGGCTTTTTGTAGCCGTTTACTCAGGTGGGGAAGAACACTAGTAGTCTTGATAGGTCAGTCAAATTGAACCTCTGTGCTTCTGTGTGCCGGCAAAACACTGGGCTCCACAGCTCTGTGCTACCTCGTAGGTTGACCTCCTCTGGTCTGTCCTCCATCTCTCAGAATCTGGGGTGACCGCCCTGATGACTCACCTGTAGGTTAGTACTTGTCTCAGCTGCCATGTAGAATGGCTCCTAGTACCTGGGCACCCTATCCTCTGTCTCCTCTGGCCCCAAGAATTTATTTTTGTCTGTATAAACTTAGGTAGGTCCTTAAGGACCCATGGTGCTTTCACCCAAGGAGTCTTTGGTGTGAAGTATTGAATTTAATACCATGGTAGTTTGTATCTGGAATGTCTCATTGTTAACAGCTTGTTCCTGTTTGGCTGTAACGGGAGGTAGTAGAACTTAGAAGAGATGACACAATGGGAACTGGAGCTTCTTTTTAAAGAGGACAGAGGGGCCACATCCTTCCCCTCTGTCTTTCCTTCAACCCTTGAGGTAAATAGGCTTCCTCCATCACAAGCTCTCTCAGTGATGTGTCGTCTTTACTACAGCCCAGTACTCATCATGGAATGAACCTAATGAGCTCCAGCCACAGTAAACCTTCCATCTTTTAATAGCGCTTCATCTCGGGTGTTCACAACAGCAGTGGAAACCGCTGGCAGAAGAGTACAGACAATACCTACTTCAAGCCAGCTTAGCTAAGCTGGGTACCAGCACATACCTCTTTATCACAGAGCTCAGCAGGTTCAGGCCAGTCTGGGATGCACAGTAAGACGGGGATTTAACAAATGTTTTGGTTAAGGTTCCTGGTACATAGAGTTCGGGGAAGGGGGGGGGAGGACTATCTTCCATCATGTGACCTCCAGATTCCGCCCTCTTCAAGCCAGCACTGATACCTGGAGAAAAGGGCGGCTTGCCAGTTGTATTCTGGGGATGGGAGGCCATGAGCTAACACTGGAGACCAGACCTGATTGTCTGGACCATACCCTGTATTCAAAACTAACAATGTCTGACCATTGACCGTTGAAGTTGAAGATGGAGTTCGAATCCTTGGCAACCAGAGAAATAGAATTTAAAACCACTTTCAAGGGCTGGAGAGAAGGCTCAGAGGTTAAGAGCACTGACTGCTCCTCCAGAGGTCCTGAGTTCAATTCCCAGCACCCACATGGTGGCTCACAACCATCTGTAATGAGATCTGGCACCCTCTTCTGTATACATAATAAATAAGTAAATCTTTAAAAAAAAAAAACCTGCTTTCAAATTCCATCACACCCCAGTTAGAATGACTGTCAAGAAAACAAATAGGATGAGTGAGATGACTCAGCAGATAAGAGCACTTGCAGCCAAGCTTGATGACTCGATTTAAATCCCTGGAACACCCACAGTGGAAAAAGAGAACCAGTTCCCACAAGTTGTCCTCTCACAAATGTTGGCGAGGTCGTGGGGATCATCAACCCTTGCACACTGCTGGTGAGAATGTAAATCACGTTTATTGCTGCACTCATCACAATAGCTATGAAGGAGAACCAGCGTCGATGCCCAAGCAACTGATAAATGGATAAAGAAAGTGGGATGCATCTACACACTGGAGCTTTTTAAAGGTGTAAAGAAAAAGAAAACGTGGCGTCTGCAGGAAGATGGATGCAACTGGAGAGTCTGTTAAACAAAATAAACCAGACTCAGAAAGACCTCTCGTATTCAGATTATAGATTTCAATGCGTGTTGAAGTGGGTGTGTAGGTACTGAAAGCAGAAAGGAGACCACAGGAGGGAGGAAGAGATATTAAGTATGGAGGAGGATGAAAAGAGAGAAATGGAGTGCACGCAACAGGAAAGCAGGAGGGGGAGCTGGAAGACCAGAAACAGCAGAGAAGGGGGTGGGGATGGGGGAGAATGAGGCAGAGGATTAATGAGCATGAAGTAAAATGATGTATGTGCATAAAATGCTATAATAAAATATATTACTTTGCATGACAACCTAAAAAGTTAAAAAAGTGTGGTCTGTGGAGGTGGTGCTATAGGTAAACTGCTTGTGCTTGAGCAGGGGTCTGAGTTTGCATCCAAGGAACCCACATAAAAATCCAGGCATAATAGTATCTGCATGTAACCCCAGCACTGGGAGTGAGTGCATGGAGATACTGGGGGCTCACTGGTGAAACAATTTAAAAGAAGAAATATCTGACCTTACTAATGATTTGGGGCATATAATCCCTAATATAAAAACATAAATAAGTAAATGTAGACATATAAAGAATATACATATACATATAAAGCTTTGTGTGAATTAAAGCAGAAATATTTAAAATTTGACCACAGGTCTTTAAATTGTTTAAATTATTTAACCCAGTAATTATCCAGCTAGAAGATTTTATTTCATTTTTATAGACAGGGTCTCCATATAGTCCTAGCTAGTCTGGAGATCCTGTGTAGATCAGGCTGGCTTTGAACTCACAGGGATGCATCTGCCTCTATCTCCTGAGTGTTGGCTTAAAGCAGTGCACCACAATGCCCAGCTTAGAAACCTATCTTAAGTAAACAATCAGAAATTATCCAGAGTTTTGTATAAGAACAAGGAGCCAGTGAGATGACTCAGTGGATAAAGGCACCTGCCGTCAAGCCTGCAACCTGGGTTTGATCCTGGAACCCAGATGGTGGAAGAAAAGAACTGACTCTTCAAAGTTGTCCCCTGACCTCCACATGTGTGCTGTGGCATGTGATTGTCTCCCCTGCTCTACCTGAACAAATAAATAAATAGATATAAAAAAAAATCAAGAATGTTATTGCAGTGTACTTTTAATTAGAAAAATTAGAAACTATCTAAATGATTATGAGCTTATAGCACAGGGCTATTTAAAACTTTGAAACACTGTTAACATCTCAAGGACAGATGCAAGGTTATATTTAATTGGAAATTGTTATACCTAGATTGCAAAGACTCCCAAAAGACCAAAAGCAAAGAGCCTTTATTTCAAGCTCGAGCTTGGATTCTCTGTCTGTCTGATGCAGCAGTAAAAGCAGAGAGCCCAGATGGGATAGGTTTTTTTTAATCATAGTAGAGGCTGGGGGTGAGGGGATTTCCAGGTTTCGGTACCCTGATTGGCTGGCTTTTCTCTAGGGGTATCTTGACAAAAGGGGACTAGGTGTGTGTTGGGCTCAGGGACATCTGGTGATCTTATCTAATCTTAGCTAATGGTTGGAATGTTTGGAATGTCAGGGACTTGCCCTTAGATACTGGCCCATTCCTGAGGGGTATCAGCTTATGGCTTTTCCTGGATCAGGTATTGCCTGCCAAGAATCCAAAACTCAGACACACTTTTTAGCTGATTTTTATTAAACTTGTCATGGCATCTGTGTGGCTAAGGTGCCCTGGGCCCCATAGAAACAAAATTTTACCTAGGGACATCCTGGTTTTGATTTTAAAATATAGATGTACACACAAAATGTATAAACAAAAACTGGGACAAAATGCATGATACATCAGCCAGCTTTTACTTTGATGTTTGTTTACTTCATTATACTTTTATCTTTAAAATTTTTCTAAAATAATTGTCTATACATTTTAAAATCTGAAAAAGATGAATGTTTTTCAAAGGAATCTTTACCTAAAATAATAAAAGTAAAATTTTTAAAAAAGGAAAGGATGGTTGGAGAGAAATTCAATTTGGTCAAGAGAATTTTAAACAGAATATTGAAAAAGAAAAGAAAAACCAAGTTGCACATGCCTTTAATTCCAGCACTTGAGAGGCAGAGGCAGGTGGAGCTCTATGAGTCGGAGGTCAGCCTGGTCTACAGAGTGAGTTCTAGGACAGCTAAAGTTATGCAGAGAAACCCTGTCTTGAAAAAACAAAACAAGCAAGCAAGCAAGCAAACAAACAAACAAAGAAAACAAGAAAAGAAAACCTGGTTAGTAATGGGCTCTGACCCAGTGTCAGGTATCCAAGCTGCTGCTTTGCCGCATCAATTCAGCACTGTAAGTAAACCGAGCTTTAAGGGTTATGGTGTTATCATTTCAAAGAAGAATCTGGGCTACCAGAGTAACTTGGTCAAGGCCACCCAGAGACAGATAAATGGACCGCCTCTTCCTGGGTACCAGGCAGGTGTCAAGCAGTGTTAAAAGTCTATTAAACATCATTCCTTGTGTTAATAAATTCTTTACATTTCAATTGTAAAGATTCCCTCTGATACCCATTTTATTGTAAATAAGAGAAGGCCTGGGGGCGGGGCGATTCTCTAATTAATTACCTTTATCCCACAGCTAACCACTCCTGGGGCACTTTGAGCCTGCTGTGCACACACTGCCGCTGCTCTTGCCGCTGAAGGTGCAGCCAAATGGCTGTGACTGTTCCAAATGCCCCTTTCTGGGCTGCCAAGACTCACAGCTGAACTCCTCGGTGCTGCCTCCTCAGCTTGCAGTCTCTCCATTGGTCATTTTCTCCTGTGTGGAGTAGTGTGAGCTGAGCTGGTACCAAGAGCCAAGCAGTTTTATCCCAGCCCAAGCCTCGGCAGTCACACTGAGACCCTAGGGGTAGGGCTCTATCTCTGATCTGGGTAGAACTGGGCATTCACAAAAGCCTGGGATAGCAAAAACAAAACAAACCAAACCAAACCAAAATCTGTTCAAATGGCTTCAAACAATCCTGGTGGAGTTTTAGAACGTAAACTTTGCATCTTGTCAGAGAAAATTCTATTTCCCGTGTCTTTGCTCCATTTAAAAGCATGCCACATCTGTAAGTGATTCGTATTTGTATAAAGTATGAGCCCTGGTCAAAACTGTGTTTTGAAATCTTACAGCTGTGTTTTCTTCCACAGTGCTGGTGAGTCACTATTTTATACCCCAAACTCCTTTTCTCTGTTACATCTATAGAAATACAGAAGTGGTAGAATGAGATGCCCAACCAGGCTGTGGTTGTGGAAGACATGCCTGAACCAACACATATCAAGTTGCTTCTGTATTCCAGGTGTTGTTTTAGGTGCTTGAGACAGGGAGAGAGGGTCCTTGTCCCATAAGGTTTACACACAGGTTGGGGGTGGGGTGGTGACAATCAGACAAAATAACCACTGAAGCAAGCACATTGAAGAAGAGTCAGAGAGAAGGACACAAAGGAGGAGGGAAGGTAAGGAGGGGTCGGGCTGGCTCGGAGTTTGAAACTTGAAGGAAGTTGTTCAGGAAAGGCAGGTGGATTGCTCATGGAAAAATACCTCAGGCAGGAGAGATAGCAAGTGTAAAGGCCCTGGGGCTGACATGGGCTTGCTGTGTCTGAGGAGCAAGCTGGACTGAGCCACTGGGGTAGGCTGAGAAAGGAAAAGGTCAAGAGAAATGGAGTCTGTACAGTTTGTGTAGATTTATAGAGCCTAAGGAATGTTTAATTAAGAACCTGTTTGTGATAGCTGAAAACACAGTGACTCCCTGGACTAGGACAGAAGGGCAGAGAAACTTGTGGCCCCCATGTGGAACACAGCACTGGCTGCCAACACTACTGCAGGATACAAACAGCACATTCCTAAGTGGATTCCAAGCCTCGCATAGATGTAGCACACTACAGTGAGAGAGGCGTGGGCTTTAGATCTGCAGAACAGGCCTGGTGGTCTCAGGAAAACTGCTGTCATTTTCCAGTGCCTCTAAGACAGGGCTGTAAGATAGGTGAGTAACATTTGCCTGTGTAGGACAGGTGTAATGCACACAGTGGGGAAGTTTCTATAGGCTACTTATTTCATTTCAGAGTCTGGTGTGGAATATTCCTTTACACTGTGTGAATATATGTCACTGCGATTTGGTTAATAAAGAAGCTGACTGGCCAGTAGCTGGACAGGATAAGCTTAGGTGGGAGAACCAGACCAAGGACACTGGGAAGAAGAAGGGCGCGGAGTGAGGGGAGTTGCCAGCCAGACACAGAGAGGAAACAGGAGGAGCAAGATGAAAGAAGAGGTAACGCCATGTGGCAGAATATAGATTAATATAAATGGGTTAATTTAAGTTGTAAGAGTTAGCTAGTAAACAAGCCCGAGCTACTAGCCTAGCAGTTATAATTAATATTAAGTCTCTGTGTGTTTATTTGGGAGTGGCTGCCGAGACACAGAGAAACTCTGCCTACAGTCTGGTCTGTAGCCAAGTGCATGTTTTACCTGAGAATGAGACAAGGTTACAGTAAATCCTGTTCAATACTGTTGGATAACCTCTTTGTGTGTGTGTGTGTGTGTGTGTGTGTGTGTGTGTGTGTGTTTGCTTTTGTTGTGTTGCTGTGAAGAGATACCATGACCACAACAACTTTTATAAAGGAAACTATTTAATTGGGGTGGCTTGCTTACAGTTTCAGAGGTTCAGTCCATTATCCTCATGGTAACATGCAGGAAGACATGGTACTGGAGAAGGAGCTGAGGGTTCTACGTCTTGATCTTCAGGCAATGGGAAGTGAACTGTGTGCCACAGTGGGCATAGCTTGAACATATCAAAGCCTGTTTCCACAATGACACACTTCCTCCAACAAGGTCACATCTACTTTGACAAGGCCAGACCTCCTAATAGTGCTACTCCCTATGGGCCAAGTACTCAAACACATTGAGTCTATGGGGCCATAGCTATTCAAACTACCACACAGGGTTTCTCTGTGTAACAGCCTTGGCTGTCCTGGAACTCGCTGTATAGACCAGCCTGGCTTCAAACTCACAGAGATCTGTCTGCCTCTGCCTTCCCAGTGCCAGGATTAAAGGCTTGTATCACCACATCTGGCTTGGATAACAAAACAGCCTCTTAAAGAATGCTGGCAGTAAGAGTGATTGTTGCTCTTTCAGAGGACTTGGGTTTCATTCCCAGCACCCACATCAGGCAGCTCACAACTGCCTATAACTCCAGTTCCAGGGAACGTGATACCCTCTCTGGCCTCCAAAGGTACTGGCACTCATGTGTACATGCATGTGCACGCACACACAGAGAGATAAATAATAAATCTTAACAGAAGAAATAGAGTATCTACTTCGCTTGCTAATGAATCTTTAAGAGTATTTTCACACCTTCTGAAGCATTAGTCAGTTCTGGGTGGTCTGTTGTCAGAAATCTAGGCTGATTTCATTTGCTACCTATTGTGAATAGAGCAGAAAAGAACATGCATGTGCAAATATCTCTACAGTAGGACACAAAGTCTTTTGGGGATACGCCCTGAAATGATATAGCTAGTCCAGTGGTAGTTACATTGTTAGCTTTTTGAAAAACTTCAGACTTACTCCACACTGGCTCTACCAGTTTATACCCTCCAATAGTGAAGGTTTGTCTTCCCCCACATCCTTGGCAGCACGCTAGCATTTGTTTTCCTGATATTGGTCATTCTGATGTGGGTAAGGTGAAATCTCTAATTAGTGTTGGTTTTCATTCCTTAACAGCTAAGGATATTGAACACTTTAAAAATAGTTCTTAGCACATGGACTCTTCAGTCCCATAGACTATTTTTAAAAGTTTATTTTTTTAATGTGTGTGTGTGTGTGTGTGTGTGTGTGTGTGTGTG
>CABHPP010124826.1:9130-19530 GCA_902168425.1 Peromyscus attwateri | reverse complement strand
TGTGTGTGTGTGTGTGTGTGTGTGTGTGTGTGTGTGAATTTATGCTGTGTGTGGTGTGTGCTAGGGCCTGGAAGAAGGCATCAGATCCCTAAGAGCTGAAGTTACAGGCAATTGTCAGCTGACTGACAAGGGTGTTGGGAACCAAATTCTGGTCCTCTGGAAGGGCAGGAAGGGCTCTTAACTGCTGAGCCATCTCACCCCCACACCATTTTTAATTAGGTTCTTTGTTTTCTTGATGTTAGCTTTTTGAGTTCTTTATACATTCTAGACACTAATTCTCTGTCAGATGTGTAGCTGGCCAAGAGTTTCCCCCGTTCTGTAGACTGTCATTTCACTTCATTAACAGTTTCTTCTGCTGTTCAAACCTTTTTTATTTTACAATGTCCTCTGTGTTAATTTTTGGCTTTATTTCCTGAGTGACAGGAGTCCTATTCAGAAAGTCCTCCTCTATGCCTGTACCTTTTTTTTGAAATCTTCCATTTTTTTAGATTTATTTAAAAACTTCCATTTTCCTTTTTATTTTTTAGATTGTAATACAGTTATATAATTTCCCCCTTCCCTTTCCTTTCTCAAAGACTCACACACACTCCTCCTGGCTCTCTTTCAAATTCATAGCCTCTGTTTCTTCTACTGATTGCTCCATGCACATATGTATATGTATATACACGTGTATTCCCAAACATAATCAGGTCAGTCTGAACAAAGTGACTCTACACCTGCATCTTGAAGTGGGATCCCTATTTTTTCCTCTAGAAGTTTCAGAGTTTCATGACTAACATTCAGATCTTTGTCCATTTGGAACTGAGCTTTGTGCTGGACATGAAATAAGGATTCTTCATTCTTCTGGTTAGTTTTAGCTGTCAACCTTGACAAAATCTTGGCACAACCTAGACTCACCTAGGAAGAGAAGTTTTTTTTTTTTTTTAAGAATTTGCTTATTTGATTTTATATGTATGAATGTTTTCCATGGATGTATGTATCCATACCATGTGTGTCTTGTGACCACATAGGTTAGAAGAGGGCATTGGATCCCCTGCAACCATAGAAATAGATGGTTGGGAGCCACCATGTAGATGCTGGGAACTGAGCCTGGGTCTTTTGCAGGAGTAGCTAACGCTCTTATCCACAGAGTCATTTCTCTAGCCCCTGGGAAGAGAACCTTAATGGTGCATTAATTATGTTTGTCAGGTTGATCGGCGAGCATGTCTTGTCTTGATTGCTAATTAATGTGGAAAGACACAGTTCATTGTAGGTGGCACCATCCCATAGGCAGAGGGTTCTGAACAATATGAGAGGAGAGAAAGCTAGCGTATTATAAGCACGTTGCAAACAAATGGGTGAGCATATACGCATTCATTCTCTCTGCTTTTGACTGTGGAGGTGATGTGAACATCTGTTCAAACACCTGATGCTGTAACTTTCCTGATGTGATGGACTATAGTCTGAAGATGTTACCTAATACAAACTCTTTCTCCCCTAACCTGCTTTTGGTCTGAGTTTTATCACAGCAACAGAAATGAAACTAGAACAGAGATTGGTACTGAGGAAGTGGAGTTGTTGCTGAGATAAACCTTACCATGTGGCTTCTACACTATTGGACTATTTTGTGGAAGTGCTTGGTATGTTGGGCAGGAGAAATCACAGAGTTGGAAGCAGAGCATAATAGGGCATTTTTGTGGGAGCTTAAAAGAAAGAATGCTGAGAGGACAGTGGACAGTGGAGGGCTGGCTCATGAGGCTTTAGAGGGAACAAGGGCTATCAAGAATAGGAGCTATTCATGTGGCATTTTACAACAATCAGTGTGTCCCAGTCAGTCTGGGACTGAAGAGGCAGCTGTTAAGAGATCAGCACTACTGAAATGAACTGCCCTGTGCTTCTTTGGTACATAAGAAAGTGTTTTCTCAGGGTTAGCACAAAGGAGCTTATGTTGATATTTTATTTGTGCTGAAATGTGATTTTATTTGTATGTTAATAAATAAAGTTGCCTGGGGGTCAGAGCTAATATCAAGCCATAGCAGAAGCCAGGCGGTGGTGGCGCACACCTTTAATCCCGATCCATGACAGGCAGATCTCTGTGTGCTCAAGGATACAGCCAGCATGGAGACATATGCCTTTAATCTCAATACCAACCATAGAGACCTAGAGGTCTGTATAGACAGGCAGTGATGAGGAGGTCATGTGGTTGGGTTTACAACCAATAAGAATGCAGAACAGAAAGTCGATAAAAAGACAGATACACAGGAAGTAGGCCTCTTTCTCAGGGGAAGGATGGTAGCGAAGGGTAAGAAAGGGTTTTTAGTATCAGCTCTTAGCTACTGCTCTGACCTCTTGGGCTTTTAACTCTGCATTTGGCTCTGTGTTTCTTATTTAATAAGACCGTTACATCTACTGGAGCTGATACAGCGGTAGTCAAAGAGGCTTGAAGCACATCTCCAGGTGGCAGCGGAACTCATAAGGCATGAAAGGGTCAGGGAGAGCAGCTGAGGGTCAGTGAGTTGTGTTAGGGTCAGAGTCCCTGCAAAGGGGCCCTGAGAGGCCATTAGTGAAGAGGAAACCTCAGCTGCAATGGACACGCCAAAATACTGGGGATGCCAGGACTGTGGGACATCCAGCAAGAAGAACTGCTGCTGTGGAATGGAGCTGTCCTCAAGAGGCAAGCTGTGTGTGCTACAGATAGCAGGTCTGGAGAGGTAGGGCTGCCCAAATTCTTTGCGGCTGAGAAGTTTGCATTGTGAGAGCTCACAATTAAGAGACTTTGGACTTTTAAAGAGACTTTTGAAGTGTTGGAATCTTTTAAGACTTTGGGGGAACTTTTGGAGTTGGATTGTATTTCATATTATGATATTAATGTGGGATCTGGCAGGGCAAGGGGTGACAAGTTATGGTTTAAAGTGACATGTTTGTGTATTAAGTTGAACCAACTGGGAAAAGAACTTCACTGAGGAATTACAGATCAAGTTGATTGTGGGCATGTCTTTGGGGGATAGTCTCGATTGTTAGTTGATTTCAGAAATTAAACTAGAATAATGTAGATCTCAGTTTCCCAGCACTATTTGTTGAGAACTTTTCTCCAATGTGTGTTTTTGGCATTTTTTTGTTGAAAAATAACATGGTTGTAGGTGTGTGAACTTACATTTATGTCCTTAGTTCTATTCCATTGATATCTATCTATCTATCTATCTATCTATCTATCTATCTATCTATCTATCTATCTGCTTTTATGCCAGTACCATACCATGCTGTTTTTATTACTATAGCTCTGTAGAAAAACTTGAGATCAGGTAAGTTGTTGCACCTAGCAGAGGTTTTTTTGTTTTTTTTTTTTTTTTTTTTTTTTTTTTTTTTTTTTTTTTTTTTTTTGGTTTTTCGAGACAGGGTTTCTCTGTGTAGCTTTGCGCCTTTCCTGGGACTCACATGGTAGCCCAGGCTGGCCTCGAACTCACAGGGATCCGCCTGGCTCTGCCTCCCGAGTGCTGGGATTAAAGGCGTGCGCCACCACCGCCCGGCTTGTTTTGTTTTTTTGAGACAGGGTTTCTCTGTGTAGTTTTGCACCTTTCCTGGAACTCGCTTTGTAGACCAGGCTGATCTCAAACTCACAGAGATCCGCCTGCCTCTGCCTCCTGAGTGCTGGGATTAAAGGCGTGTACCACCACTGCCCTGCCCTAGCAGAGTTTTTATTGTTCAAGATGCTTTGCTATCTGGTCTTTTGTATTTCATATGAATTTAAAGATTTTTTTCTATTTCTGTAAGAATTGCATTGAGATTTTGATGGGGATTGTATTAAATTGGTAGATTGCTTTTGGATATTGATTCTCCCAATCTGTAAGCAAAGGAGGTCTTTCTATCTCTTAATGTCTTCTGAAGTTTTTATCATCAATGACTTAAATTCTTCATTTTACAGTTCTTTCACCACCTTGACTACATTTCCAAGGTTTGTTTTTGCTTTGCTTTGCTACCCTGATTTCTTCTCAATGTGTTTGTTGTTAGTATATAGGAAGCTACTGGCTTTGGTGTGTTTATCTCACGCCATGCCATTTTGATGAAAGTGTCATCAGCTCTAGGGGGTTCCTGGCAGAGCCTTTGGGGTCTGTCATTGCCAGACTCACATATTCTGCACACAGGGATACTAGACTTCTTCCTGTCCTATTTGTTCCTTTTTTGTTCCCTTCTTTAGCCAAGGCTTTAGCTTTAAGTGGAGATGAGTCCAATTAGTGTTGCCCATAAGTGCATGGATGTGGGGCCATCCACTGAGACTTAGCAACTATGAGCAGCCATGTCCACATCCATTTAATAGGTGGAGAGAGAGTGGACTTATTTCTGATCCTAACAGGAATGCTTTGGGGTCTCTCTCCATTTAGCATAATGGTGGCTTTATATTAAATGTTGAAGACAGTCTTATTATGTTGTGATATGTTCCCTACTCTTTCCAGGGCTTTTATCATTAAGGGATGTTGGGTTTTGTCAAAGGCCTTACTGCAGCTGATGAGATGATCATATGATTTGGTCCTTGAGACCATTTATGTGATGAATTTCATTTATTGATTTATGTATGTTATATTATCCTTGCATTGCTGGAATGAAGCCCATTTGATCATGATGAAGGATTTTTTTAACATAACTTTGGATTTTATTTACAAATATTTTATTAAGAATTTTTTCATCGATGTTCATTAGGGAGATTTGCCTGCAATTTTCATTTTGTATGTCTTTATTGATATAATACCGATTTTATGAAAGGAATCAGGAGGTGTTCTTTTTCTACTTTGTGGAATGATTTAAGAAGCTGTTAGACTCTAAATTAACCTGTAATCCCCACCTGCCCAAAGACCAGGTAACTTCCTGGGATTCTGGGAGTTGTAGTTCTTGAAAAATAACAACAAAGCCTCATGGGAAAGTATGGTGGCCTGAGGGTTTTGCCTATATAAGCCCTGCCAACATGTGTCTCAGGGTCATACATCTGGAAAGTTTCCAGGTGGTGGTCCTGACCAAATTCCATCTTATCAGTATTTAATATTTTAATAAAAACTTGGTTAAATTTGGCCAGAATGGTGGACCTGGTTTTTCTCCAGTGAATTTTCAGGATTAACAAAGCAAAGCATTACTATTATTTTTTCTTTAAAAATCTACAGGAATTCTGACATGTATTCATTAGGCTGTGGAGGTCATAGAGAAACTTTTAGGGCATTGGTTCTGTCCTTTCATATGTGTGTCCCAGGGATCAGATTCAGGTCCTTAGGCTTAGTGACAATTGCCTTTACCTACTGAAGTATCTGTCTGGCCCTCTATTGAATTCTTGGTCTTCAGCTTCCTCTAAGTCATTTCATGGGAGTCATTATTATGGATTGGTCATTTGGGGGAAGTGTGGTGGTTTGAAAGAAGATGCCCCCCAAAGGGAGTGGTACTATTAGGAGGTGTGGCCTTGCTGGAGGAAGTGTGTCACTGTGGGGGAGGGTCTTTTTTCTCAAGCTTCCCTCAGTGTGATAGTCATTCGACTTCCTATTGCCTGCAAGATGTAGTGTTCTAAGCTCCAATACCACGTCTGCCTGCACACCGCCATGCTCCCTGTCATGACGATAATGGACTGAACCTCTGAAACTATTAGCGAGCCATCTCAATTAAATGTCTTCCTTTATTAGAGTTGCCGTGGTCCTAGTGTCTCTTCACAGCAATTAAAAACCCTAACGAAGACAGGAGAAAACATGATTTTTTTTATGTTGCTTGTGTTCTTACATTCAGACTTGCCTGTCTTGTTAGATTGCTGGTTAAGATTAATTTTCTAATTGTTATTATTATTATTATTATTATTTTTTTTTGCTTCAGGTCACTTTTCTTCTTTCAATACAGTGTTCAGGGGTGACTAGGTTGTAGTAGCGTTGTGGTGATTTTTTTTTCTCTGATAGACGGTTGTTGAAGATATCGGACTCTATCCCCACTTCTACTAAGGGTTGAGTACTATCTGTAGCACCAGTCAGTGTCCAGTGGTGGACCCACCATGATAACAGAGTGGTGTTACACTCTGTGTAACAGATAGCTGTTAATTGCCAGTTGTTTTAGTGAGCAAAGGAACCCTGATAATACTGTGCACGCTAATGTACTAGCTATCGTGATATGAGTGGAAAGAACCTGAAAAGAAGTGAGGGACCACAGTGGGGAAAGTGATTAGTATTGAGAGCAAATAGAGGAGGGGCATACATAGGAGTGGGGAATAATAGAGACAAAGGAAAACAGGAGGAGGAGAGGCTGGAGTTTTGGTTAACAGAATAACAATATGAGGGTAAAGATACAAACTCAGATGTCAATTCAGCCTCTGGATTTTGAGAGAGATAACTGCAAGAGAAGATAGAGGGAGAAAAGAAGAGAGAGAAATTGAGAGGGGGGGACATGACGAGTAGGTAAAAGTGTTAGTCTGTTACATTGACCTTGGGCGTTATATAGATAAAGAATGTCTGCGTGTGAGGGGGTGGAGGTGTGGTGGGGACGGGGTGGAGATACTGGGGGTATAAGAAATAAAATTGCTGGCCTGTGTTGTTCTGTCCCTGCCACTGAAGATAATCTGTGTCTTCTTCCTATATCTGCTCCATAATGTACAGATTTGATTTTTAAAATACTTTAAATTTATTCTTTGAAATTTATATACATTTATCCAATGTAATTCGATCATATTCATCCATGACTACCTCCTCCAACTCTTCTGAGTGTCCCTCACCCTGTTGCCTTCCAAACTTCGTATCTTCTGTTTGTTGTTGTTGTTATTGATAGCCCCCAGAGTCCAATTAGTGCTGCCCATGTGTGTGTGGATGTGGGGCTATCCACTGAGGCCTCGATAACCTAAGCTCTCTCTCTCTTCCTCAGCAGCCATGTACTGTCAATAGTTCCTCCATCAAAGCTGGGACCTTGGGAGCCCCTCACCCTTTCATGCTGGAATTTTGACTGGCTTGATATTATGTAGATCTTGTGCAGGTAACCACAGTTGTTATGAGTTGATGGGTGTAACTGCCATGTGATGTATAAAAGTCAGTATTTCATAGCACTCCTTTCCATATGCTAGCTCTTACATTCTTTCTACTAATTCTTCCTTAATTTTCCCTGAGCCTTGGATTGGGAAAGCTGATGATTTAGAGTAAATTCTTATAAACACAGCTTCTTGTTTTCTGGACTTTTTTTGTTTTGTTTTGTTTTGGGGAGGTTGGGGGGTTGCTTTTAGAGACAGGGTTTCTCTGCATAGCCCTGGCTGTCCTCAATCTGTAGACCAGGCTGGCCTCGAACTCAGAACTCAGATCTTCCTACCTCTACTTCTAGAGTGCTGGGATTTAAGGCATGTATCACCACTGCCTGGCTCCTAGAAGTCTTTAAATTGTGTTTTTGGTCAACTGTTGGAAGCTGCTGAGTCTTGCTTTTTACAAAAGGAATGAAATCTTGGGGCTGGAGAGATGGCTCAGCATTTAAGAGTACTTGCTGTTCTTATTGAGGACCAAAGTTGAGTTGCCAGCAATCACATCCTGCAGCTCACAACTGGTGCTAACTCGAGCCTTTCTCTAGGGGGATTCAATGCCCTCTTCTGGTGCCTGTGAGCACCTGTGCATTAAATCTTGTGGGTCAGGGAATCACTCAGCTGGTGAAAGCATTTACTATGCAATCCAAGTTCTATTCCCAGCATCCACATAAAAGTAGAAGGAGACAACTGACTCCAGAAAGTTGTCCTTTGACCTCCAGATGCACACCATTGCTGTGGGCTGTTCTGTATGGCAAATGTGTTCCTAATAAAGCACTGATTGGCCGGTGGCTAGGCGGGAAGTGTAGGCGGGACTAACAGAGAGAATAAAAAGAGCAGGAAGGCAGAAGGAGCCTGCCTGCCTGCCAGCCAGCAACCGCCAAGACAAGCAGCATGTAAAGATGCCGGTAAGCCACGAGCCATGTGGCAAGGTATAGATTTATAGAAATGAATTAATTTAAGATATAAGGACAATTAGCAAGAAGCCTGCCACGGCCATACAGTTTGTAAGCAATATAAGTCTCTGTGTTTCCTTGGTTGGGTCTGAGCGGCTGTGGGATTGGCAGGTGAAAGAGATTTATCCTGACTGTGGGCCAGGCAGGAAAACTCTAGCCACAAATGGCGCCCAACGTGGGGCAGGAATTTCCACCTAAAACCTGAGAAAAGATTCTAAAACGGAGCTAAAAACAGCTTCCTAATTATCTCTCTCAAATGAGCGGCAGCTTGCCAGCTTGAGCTACTTGTGGGTTCCTGGCATGTGCACTCGACCTGCAGTATGGTGGGAATGAGGCCTCTGCAAGTGGCACATTAAGCTGCATGGTGGATTTAGCTTTTGCTAGTACAAAACAAAAAAAAAGAGGTTTCTGGGCTAAACGCTGCTTTGATAGAAGCATAGACCCACGAAGGCTCCCAGAGCTGGTGGTAAATGTATCACTGCCATGTTGGGAAGCTGAGGTGGGCAGAGCCAGCAGCCACAGCACCTTTTCAGTCTTAGAATGCTGCAGTTTAAAGTAACAGGTACACAATAAGACAGATTCAGATGGAACAAGACTTTAAATGCTTTAAAATGTGTGTAAAAATGTACGTAGGCTTCAAAGAGAGATAAAAAGGAATATATACAGTTATATAAAGAAATAGTTTTGAAAAATGAAGTCTTTAAAGAGACAGTAAAGGTAGTATAAAATATAAGCCACGTAAAGATGGATATCATACAGAGAATCTGGATTGTGTTGTCTTTGGGATTCTTAACTGCAGAGAGATATTTGATTGTAAAGGAAGCTGAGTTAAACCAATATGTATATTTTAAAGATACCTTGACTTCAAAATTTGGATGTAAGGATATGTTGCTTTGGAAAGGAAGCTCTGATTTTGTTTCCACAGAAAGCCAGAGGCTATGGATTTGTTCCAGATTAAGATACATCAGGTTTGACTTGCCAAGACCACCTGAAAGGTCTCCGATGACACCATGGCCCAGATGATCCAACATCCAGAACCGTTTCAAGGCAACTGGCTCAGACGATATACTCTCACGGACTACTCCATAATTCTAAGATTTTCTTTGTGTCCCCATAAGATACAGCGTCCCCCTCCAGCAGGAAGCAGTAAGAGAAGCTACGCCCAAACTCCCAAATTATATGTAATTTGCTTTAAGGTTAAAACCTTCCTTTTTGAAAAAAAAAAAAAAGGGGGAAGTGCTGTGGGCTGTTCTGTATGGCAAATGTGTTCCTAATAAAGCACTGATTGGCCGGTGGCTAGGCAGGAAGTGTAGGCGGGACTAACAGAGAGAATAAAAAGAGCAGGAAGGCAGAAGGAGACTGCCTGCCAGCCTGCCAGCCAGCAACTGCCAGGACAAGCAGCATGTGAAGATGCCGGTAAGCCACGAGCCATGTGGCAAGGCATAGATTTATAGAAATGGATTAACTTAAAATATAAGGACAGTTAGCAAGAAGCCTGCCACGGCCATACAGTTTGTAAGCAATATAAGTCTCTGTGTTTACTTGGTTGGGTCTGAGCGGCTGCGGGACTGGCAGGTGAAAGAGATTTATCCTGACTGTGGGCCAGGCAGGAAAACTCTAGCTACACACCATGGTGCAGATGCTCTCACACTCACATGCATACACACACTCACATGTAGTTGGAAGGTTTCTCTGGTTCTGCCAGGCTCCTGCACTCCCGTGGCCTGCTTATAAAATAATCACTCAGAAGCTTATATTAATACTGCTTGGCCATTAGCTCAAGCTTATTACTGACTAGCTCTTACACTTAAATTAACCCATAATTCTTATCTATGTTTAGCCACGTGGCTTGGTACCTTTTCTCAGTTCTGCCTTGACATTTTGCTTCCTCTGCATCCAGCTGGTGACCCCTGACTCAGCCCTTCCTCTTCCCAGAATTCTCCTCATCTGCTTACCCTGCCTATACTTCCTGCCTGGCTACTGGCCAATCAGTGTTTTATTTATTAACCAACCAGAGCAACACATATTCACAGTACAAAGAATGATATCCCACAGCACTCACACATTAACAGAGTTTTTAATAAGAAAGAATTAGACCCTGGGGCTGTAGAAACAGCTCATTTGGTTTAAATGCTTATCTTATAAGTGTGAGGAACTGAATTCAATCCTCAAAATCAACTTTAAACCCAAACCAAAATAAAACCAAACCAAACCAAAAAACAAGGCTTGGTGGTGTATGCTCTTAGTCCAGGTACCAGGGAGAGAGAGACACAGACAGATCCCTGGGGTTTATTGACCAGTCTAGCCTACTAGGTGAGTTCTAGTGCAGTGAAAAAAAACTATATTTAAAAGAAAAAGGTGGATGTCACCTGAGGAAAATGACCCCTGCGGTTGTCATCTGACCTTCACACACACACACACACACACACACACACACACACACACACACACAC